>LR749795.1:1284468-1335970 GCA_902729485.2 Mus minutoides
AAAAAAAAAAAAAAAAAAAAAAAAAAAAAAAAAAAAAAAAAAAAAAAAAAAAAAAGAAAGGGAAAGGAAAGGAACGGAAAGGAAAGAAGAAAGGAAGATGTTAAAACCTTTTTGGAAAGAAAACAGAAAGGAAACAATCCTGGTTAATGAAGAGTCACTCTGTGTGTGTGTGCCCAAGAATTCTTAAGTTGTATTGGTGTGTACATCCTGTCCTCATATATATAATCATATATATGTTATATATATTTCAAAAGCTTGCTGAATAATGGCATTTCAATGTCTTCCTCACATTCCAACTGAATTATTTTTAGACCCTAAATCTGAACTTAATTCTTTGCAATATTTGGAGGTTTTGTTTTGAACTCTGGTTTTATTTTTTTTAATTACAGTATATACACAGTCCCTAACACTAGGGTCATTATACTCAGGTCTTTAGAAAAGTAATGAGAAACAATAAATAATGCTAATGACGTTAGTGAGTAACACAAGAGCGGCTGAGGGCGCTGCACAGTGTTCTCAGATGCCTCTTTTCAGACAGGAAATTTTATGATGCCCTTTTATTCATGAGGCACAAAATGCCTGTTGAGCTTAGGGCTTGTTTACAACATTCTCTTGAAAACAAGGTTCAAGATGCATCCTGAAGTCATAATACCCAGTGGTTTACAAAGAGGACACAATCAGCCTTGCGGATTTGGTCTCCTAGGAATAAGTAAGGCAGGATGCAAAGCCCAGGGCATTTTCCAGGGATCTGACTTCTCACAGGACCTAATGAAAATTTAGATTCTTCCCAGAAAATAAATGTGCATATAAAACCAACTAAGTATAAAGTGGGTAATACAATGAATATCAGAAGATGGGCCAGATTAAAAACCAACACCACATAATAACACTCTCTCTGTAATTTCTATCTCATTCGGAGTGGAAGAAACAAGAAGCTTATTAATCCCTGTCTTTAAGGCAGAGCATAAAGAAAAGTAATGTGTTTGCGTCTCCTCTTCCTTTTCCTTCTCCTCCTCCTCTTCTTCCTCCTCCTCCTTCTTTACTCCATGTATGTGAAACAAATGTTCTACCACCAATCTGTATTCCTAACTTCTGTACAAAACAGACAAATAGAGCTAGCCTTTGCACGTGATAGGGCCAGATGCTAAACCTCACTAAACTTTAAAGAAAGTAACTTGTTATGGGATAATTGCAAGAGAACACAGAGAAGGCTAGCCTACTAACATAGGCTAGAGAAGGCTAGCCTACTAACATCAGGAATAGAACAAGAGAAACAGACTCCAGGAGAAATTTATTACAGATGGGACAATGATTGGGATTTGCAAATAAAATGCCACCACCTCCTATCCTCTGGGTGGGAATTCTGCATTACCATCAGATTATGAAGACCTTGTTAAAGGCATGCAGTGCTTAAAAGGTTATCTGCCCTTCCCTAGATGGAACTGTTTGTGAATTAGGTATCCAATACTGTGCTGATTCTTGAACACACAGTAGGGATACATGCAAGCAATTCTTTCTCTCTAAGCTTAGTCTTGAGGGTAATCCACCATAAACAAACTTATAGACCATGCATAAAAACGAATACATCACTATAAATCCCACTAAGTCACTTAAAGAAAAGCAAGAGGGACCTAACCCCCCAGACGGAAGAAAGTACATCTGTAAGCAATAGCCCAGAGGTGAGAACATTTTAGTTCAGTAGAGAAAGTGAAAGGAAGTGAATTTGTCTGGATTATACTAGGGAAGAAGAGAGGAATAAAAAGAGATTAAGCAGAGGGGCTGAAGAGATGGCTCAGTTCATGCGTTTTATAGAGGACCTGGGGTCAGTTCCTAGCTTGTCCATGGTGGCTGACAATCTTCTGAGTTCCTGTTCCAGGTCATCTGTCTCCTTACGATAACCTGGGGTATAAGGCACACATATGGTACTCTTATATACACTCAAGTAAAACACTCATATCATTCATATACACAAAGACAGAAATAAATAAACCTTTTTTAAAAACAGAGGTCATGGGGGCTGGTGAGATGGCTCAGCGGGTTAGAGCACCCAACTGCTCTTCCAAAGGTGATGAGTTCAAATCCCAGCAACCACATGGTGGCTTACAACCACCCGTAACAAGATCTGACGCCCTCCTCTGGTGCGTCTGAAGTCAGCTACAGCGTACTTATGAAGAATAATAAGAAATGAATCCTTGGACTGGAGAGACCAACCGGAGCAAGCCAGGCTGTCCAGAGCGAGCGGAGCCGAATGGGGATGGCCAGAGCAAGCGGGGACACCGGAGCTCGCAGGGCCGGAGCGAGTGGGGCCGAACGGGGATGGCCGGAACGAGCGGGGCCAAACCGGAGCAAGCGGAGCCGATGGGAGCGAGCGGGGCTGGCTGGAACAAGCGGGGGGGGGGGGGGGGGGGGGGGGGGGGGGGGGGGGGGGGGGGGGGGGGGGGGGTACGGGGGCAGCCAGGAGCAAGTGGGGCTGGCCAGAGTGAGCGGGGTCGAGCAGAGCGAGCAGGGTTGACCGGAACAAGGGAAAAAAAAAAGAAAAAAAAAAAACAGAGGTCATAAAGGAAGTGTGGTAACACATTGTCTGTAGATGGAACATTTGGAAGGTCAAGAATTCAACAAGATGAAACTGAAACTGTCTCAAAACCCACCATCCCCCTACAAGAATCTGGGTACCTGGGTGCATTGGGACTCTGAGAGCTATGGATGAGTGTAGTTATAGAATGAAAATGATGCCCAGAGGCTCATATGTTTGTAAACTGAGTCCCCAGTTGGTGGGACTGTTTTAGAAAAATTAGAAGGTGTGGCCTTATGGAAGAAGATGTGTGTGTCACTATGGTGAGCTTTGAGGTTTTAAAAGCCCACACCATTCCCAGTTAGCTTTTTGCCTCCTGCTTGTAGATCAGAATGTAAGGTCTCCGCTAGTGTTGTAGTGCTGTGCCTGCTGCCGTGGCCCTGGCCATCGTGGTCATGGGCTTTCCCTCTGAAACTCCAGCTACTGTGTCTTCTATACGTTGCCCTGGTCATGGTATCTTAGCATAGTGATAAAAGGTAACTAAGACAGGGAGTTTGAAAACAGGGGAGAAATGATTTGATACATACTTATCCCAAAGATCCTTTTGTTCTGAAAAACTAATAAGAAGATTTCAGAAATTTAAAAAAATCCATTTTACAAACAAAAATTTAAAAGATAGTTTTGAATGTTGGGCATGATCGTACACTCCTGTAATTCTGACACTCAGGAGGTTGGGGCAGGAGGATTGTGAGCTTGGGCTAAACAGTGAGATCATCTCAACAATAATGACAACCACCACCAAAGGTTATTTGATGGCTGCAGCTCAGTGGTTGGTACAGCATGCACTGAAATGCACAAGGCTCTGGGTCTTATCATCCCAACCGCAAAAGTAGAATATCATCTTGACAGTGAATGTGGTGGACGGGCTAGAGAACAGGAAGGGAAGAGGATGGTAGCACCTGGGATAGATTAGTGTGCACCTGACCGCCTCACCTTCCACACCCCCGCCCTCCAGTGTGCGCACACACTGCACCAACACAGCCAGCTTTGTGGAAACGCACCCTGTGCCCAGGTTCATGGGACTGCACTCAGAAAGAGCCTGCCCTTCTTTTAATCTTCCCCTGAAGCTCTTTTCAAAGTCTTAACTTTTGAAAGTCCTTCACTTTCGTTTTGCATTGGACTCTGCAAATTATGTAGCCAAGGCTTGTTCAGCAAACATGCAATCTAAGTAAAAGCAGCCCGTAAAACCTCACAGTACCTATTTATACTGCCGCCACTGCAGTCACGGGTACTCAAATGAAGAATGTCAAGATTCAATGGTCTAGGACACACTCTGAAGTTCTCCTCCCTGCACCCCAAACATAGTTCAAAGTGAAAACAGTGTACTTAGTACACAAATTTAATTTTTTAAGACAGGGTCAATAGCCTGCTTTTATCTTTAGGTTTTATTATATAGGGGCTTGGGATGTAGCTCAATTGATAAAGTGCTTGCCTTATATACATGAGACCTTGAGTTTGGTACACACCTGTAATCCCACCAAAGAGGGCTAATAAAGAGAATCTGAGGTTCAAGGTCACTGCTGAGTGCTTGGCAAGTTTGAGGCTAGCCTGGGATACACAAAACCTGATCTTTTTAAAAACGTGTGTGTGTGTATATATATATATATATATATGTTTTCCATATATTCTTTACATACATGGACTCAGTGAACAGAGAACCAGGTAAGGAAGATATTATACCTCTCAAGATGGGAGATGACAATGGTGTGCAGGTGAGGTGGATATGTGGAATGAGGAGCAGTATGAGGAACTGAACGTGGGGCTGAGAAAGCCCGACTGGTATCAAGGCTAGCAGTCATTAAGACTCTTGCTGAGGCAACTGCGTGGTTAGAGATGTGGCAACGGATCAGGGAATTTTCTTCCGCCCCGCAGCAGCTCTCAGGCTCCTTTTGTTATGGGTTACTAGAGGCAATTTGAAGGGGCCCGGGTGGTGCCTGCAAGGACATATGGTCAAATCCAACTTTCATACTGCCTCCCTGAGCTGTAGCGGCTAACCACCGGAAGCACTTGAAATGACTGTACAGTTAAACCACTCACCCCCACCACAGCCCACTGGAGGAGTACCAGGGTGAGAAATCTTCCTCACTTGTAATCGGCGGCTCCATTTTGTCGTCTAAGGCAAAGTGTGAGACTGTCATCTGTCTCACAGCTCTGCCTCTGTGCTGAAGCCTTCCACCCTTGAAGCTCCCAGCCTTCAGCAAAACAAATCTGGGCTTGCTTTGTTCTCTCTCTTGGTAGTGAAAGGTGGTGGTAGTTATCTTAGGGGATGGGATGGCCTTCAGCCAACTGCAGCAATCACGCTGCTGCTTTGTCTGGGCTTATCAGTTTCAGCAGCCTGGCAGCTGTTGGGTGAGAAAGCAAAGTAGCTTCAGTGAATGCTAGCGCGTTCATGTGTGGATAGTATCTTCAGGCTTTTACCTCAGGATGGGGTGGGGGAACCTCATTTACAAAACAGCCATTTAAGTGTCCGCCAGTCTAGCATGAGACCTTTGTTTGTTTGTTTTTCAAGGCAGGGTTTTTCTGTATAGCCCTGGCTGTCCTGGAACTCACTCTGTAGACCAGGCTGACCTTGAACTCAGAAATCCACCTGCCTCTGCCTCCCAAGTGCTGGGATTAAAGGCGTGTGCTACCACTGCTCGGCCATGACCTTAATAGAATAAATATGCCAGATAAGGTAGTGCTTGATACTAGGTTTGGAAAAAAAGTTTTTGATAAATAAAAAGAATTAAACTTGTAGGATGAGAATGTAGCTTCATAGAAGGAACAGTGATTACCTCAGGTTTTATGCCTGGTATCAGAACAAAAAAGCCAATATTTGCAAATGGAATTTAAACAACACGCATTTAAAAAGAAAAAGGTAAATGGGGGCTGGGGGTGGGGGCTGGCTTAGTGGTTAGAACTTGATTTTCATCCAGGGAACTAGGTCAGTTCCTAGAATCCATGCTGGGTCGCTCTGACACCCTCTTCTGGTCAACATAGGCACACATATACATATGTACATACACAGAGAGACAGACAGACACATACACACACAGACATACAGACACACACACACTAAACATAGATCTAAAAAAGGGGTAAAATAGGAACCCTACCATTACAAAGTCAACTCTAAAGGAATCAGAGGCCCAAACATAAGAGCTTACACAGAAGTAGGCCTTCATGATCTTAAATTCAATAATGGATTCTTAGATATGACACAAAAATCATAGAAAACCAATGAAAAAGTTTGGACTTTATCAAAGTTGAACACTTTTGAGAGCCAAACAACAAGATCAAGAATATGACATGACAGTCTTCAGAATATCTGTAGAATTTATATTTGATAGGGATCTCATTCTTAGAATATACAAACGCAACAAAACCAAAGAGGGCTGGGCCTGGGTTATGGCTCAAAAGAACAGAGCTTGCCTAGCATTGGGGAAGCCAAGGGTTAGACCCTCAGTAGGGTGAGGTGAGGATGTGGTTAGGAAAAGGACTTGAATAGACATTTCCCCAAAGAAGATTCTGAAATGGCTAATGTACACAGGAAAATATGCTGAACATCATGAGTCTATAATATTAAAAAAAACAAACAGGAAAACAAGTGTTCACAAAGATCAGTGCTGAGAGGTAAGATCACAAAGTCATTGTGAAAAATAATTGGTGGTTCCTCCAAATTAAACAGAGAATAATTACCACGTGTGATTCAGTACTGTCCAGTAGTACTATCCTTAGCCCTGTCCTAAGGGTATACCGAAGGACTTGCACATTGACCTTCACATACTTTCTATACGTGGTCATAGTGCCAGTACCCATAAAGTAGAAACAATGCCCCAACCTACCAGTGGATAGGCAAAGCATGGTCACACGGCCAGTGGAGGGCTATTTAGCAGTAAGGGAATGTAGGATTGATGCGCCAATGTAATACCAGGCAGTACTGACAGTAAAGTAGGCTTAGAAGTAGGAAACAATAAAGCAAACAGGATTCTTAGACAAAATGGCACATACTTTATAATTCAAGTTATGGGAAGTATCTACAACGGGCAAACTTATAGAATCAGAAAGTAATGGGGGTTATAGCCAGGACCTAGGGAGAGAAATAGTTATGTCTGTTTAATGGATTTTGGGTGAAGAAAATGTTTGAAACTAGACAGATGTGGTCATTGTCCACAAGGTATTAAAATATTTTAAATATTTTATGTGTATGGATGCTTGGATGTTTGTGTGCCACATGCATGCCTGCTGCTGGAGGAAGCCAGAAGAGGGTACTGGATCCTGTGCAAATGGAGTCACACATGGTTGTGAACTGTCCCTGTGGCTGCTGGGAATCAAATCTGGTCCTCTGGAAGGGCAGGCAGCACAGTGCTCTCAGCTGCTGAGTCATCTCCACAGACCTTATCCCAAATTAAAAAAAAAAAAAAGTAAAATTGAGGGAACAAATCCCCACAATAATAGTTTATATGGAATCCATCCCCCACCAGCCATCTTCAGAGAACATAATCAGGGCAGTTACAGGACAACGCTGACATAATAGGGAAGGACTTTCTACCATGGCTGTTAAGCAGTGGAATGGCAGTCTGTAGAGGAAGTGAGATTACTCTTTACTGAAAAAGTAGAGGAAGAGCTCCCGGGGAAGTGACTGGGAAATTTTCTCTATGAGGCGTGGCAGGTTGTTCTGTTTGCTTTCATTATTTTGAAAACTAGCCTAGTTTTCATCACTGCAGGTATGCTGATTCCGTCTAACCAGAAGCTTATTACAAAAAGTACCCCTTCCCTTTCAATTCTTCTAGCATTGCCCAACCCTCTCAGATATGTGCTGAAAGGTCTGGCCTTTTGCTGTCGATATAGCTTAATGGTAGCAGGCTCGCCCAGCACGTAGGAGGCCCTAAGTTCAATCTCCAACACGGAAGCGGGAAAGGGAACGCTGGCCCAGAAGAGAGAACTAGTCAATCAGAGCAGCGGAGACTATGACCCTTTGGACTCTGAGTTCACAGCTCCAGGCACTAGCTTTCTGCTGGTCTTTGGCAGAGGGTGTGTGTTGCACTAGGCACGTTAGAACCTACTCCGTACAATCTGTGAAGGATCAAACCCTCAGTGAACGATGGCCTCATGATCACTTCTAAACCACAAGTTCAGAAAACTCCAGTCTTAGTTCAAATACATACACTACTACTAAAAATTCATGATCGCTAGAAAGTAACAAAGTTAAAAAAAAGTGACAAAGTAAACTCATCTAAGTGTGCCAGCCAAATTAGAAAACATCGGTAAGGAGATAATTCTTAAAAACGCAATCGACTCGAATGCTCTCTAGACTGGACGAAGAGCCCTATGAATTCATTCTGTGGAGTGTTTGCAGTAGAGCAACTTGAAGTTAACACCTGTTTCAGCCTGAAAAGTCCTGAGACAGTGAAAAAGGCAGTGAAAGTCAGGAGGGCGGGGCTCCCCGGGGAGAGACCGGCCCATTTCAGGAGGATCCCGGGGATGCCCCTGTTCCTAGGTGGAATAACTCCCTGGGGCACTCAGAGGAAAGCCCAAGCTGACCGCCCCCCAGCCCAGGCAGCCTGGAACCAGAGGCGCCTCTGAAGATTGCGCAAGTCTTTTCCTCCCCCGCCTGCTCGGTGGCATGTTTCTAAAATTCCCATCTGCACAACATAAACAGGAAACGTGCAGCAAAAAGCCTTGGCGGTGCAAATTCCAAGCTTCCAGCCGAGGGCGGGAGAATTTCATCCGTGTTGCCGGTGGCAGCAAGCAGCAGCAAAGACCAAACTTTCCAAGTGACCCCCGCGCCCCTCCATCCCCTTTCCCCGCAACTGCAAAAGGGAGATGGCGGAAGGAAGGACCCCTGCTCCAGGAAAATAAAGAACGGGGCGGGGGTGGGGGGCGTTGAGGCAGCAGCTGGGCCTCTAAGCGCCCGGCCTGCGTGGGAGCGCGTGGCAAGGCCGCGCCGGGCCGCCCACCTCGCGAGCCGCGTGTCCGAGCGGCCTCCGGGAGCCGCGTGGGTTCGCGGACGCCGGGCACCGGGTCGTCGAGCCCTCTCGGGTGGGGCGGGGGAGGGGCGGGCGCGAGGCGCGGCGCAGGCGCACTGCGCGCCTCGGTTGTCAAACATGGCTGAAGCGCCGCTGCTACCGCTACAGCCGCCGAAGGGAAAATGCTGAGCTCGCCCGGGCCGGGTGGGCGGCGGCGGCGGCGAGGGCGGCGACGGGAACCCGCTTCCCGGGCGCGGCGGCGGCGGTCATGGCCCGGCTGGCCGACTACTTCATTGTGGTAGGCTACGACCACGAGAAGCCAGGTAAGGGTGTGGGGCGGGCGCCGCCCCCGGGCTTCGCCTCCGCCCCCGGCAGCCGTCCAGTGGGCTCGGCGGGGCCGGGCGTCGCGGCTGGGAGGCGGGGAGGCGGGAGGGCCGGGTCCCGCGGTGAAGGAGCGGCGGGTCGACTGGTGTCGGCCTTGGCGGCGCGGCCGAGCCTGGCTGCGGTGGGCGTGTGTGAGGGAACCGTTGGACGGCGGTGGCGGGGCTAGGCCGCGGCGGTGCGGCCGGGGACTGGCGGGCCGGACCGGTAGCGAGCCTGCCCGCGCGCCGCCACGCGCTTCTGCGGAGGCGGCTGGCACCCGGGACCGCGCCCTCGTGCCGTTGGAGTTGGGAGGGCGGGAGCACACTGTACGAGGCTCCTAGGGATACACTGTGTCCTGCATCCTGAATAGGAGTGACGCTGGGGGCAGTCCTCCCGGAAAGGAAGTGCCGAGAGTCCAGCGCTGCCTCCCGCCGCCGGCCCGGGGTGTGTGTGTTGGGGGAGGGGGAGGCTCGGACAGCCAAAGGATCCGAGCACTTTGGAACATTTCTAGGAAAATTGTTTCAGGACGTATGTGTCGGCATTCCAGAATGAAATGACTCTCTTCTAAGTAAAGAGAGCCTGGCCACCACGGCAGGTGCTCTCTCTCACTTAGCTCTCACGTGTTTTGATTGTTCTCTCTCTCTTTTTTTTTTTTTGGTCCGAGATATTTTTTTTTTTTTTTTTTTTTTTTTAACGAGGAACAGTTTGGCAGATAACGTTGCTTTTTTACACTTCGGTGGGCTAGCACAACCATAAGTATACAGGGTTCATGCACGTTTATTTTCGTAATTGTATCTCTTTGTGTTGCTGTATATAGATAAGCGGGATGTACTAACCAGATTATTGTAGAGCGGGGGAAGCTCCAGTCTCGCACTTGCAAGGGATTTTAGACACCAGCGCTCCATCCTCTTCCATGTCCCCGGAGGTGCTTAAGTTGTGCTTTGCTGAGTGTTAGTCGTTGATAGTCGTTGATAGCACTAGCGTACTATTGTTCTGCCCACCTCTTTTTATTATTTATCCCTAAGGATTTATTTCAGAGAAGGGAGCCTTCACATTCGTTTCTCACTACTACCTAATTGAGGTCATTTAAGAGAAGCAGGCTCTTGCTGGGCAAGCCTGGAGACCTGAGCCATGAAAAGGTGCCAGTGTACTTACATAAATAAAATAAAATAAATCTTAAAAAAAAAAAAAGAAAAGGTGCCAGGCAAGAACTGATTGCCCAGAGTTGTCCTCTGACCTTCCTGGGTGTGCCCTGGCATGCATGCCCACTCCCACCATGAACACACACAGTAAATAAAAAGAGAAGACATTGGGCTGTATTTGGAGAATCTTCTGGCTGCTCCAAAATGCCCTGCCCTTTCTTAGTAAGTTTTCAGTCTCTTACCAAGGTGACATAGTCTGTCAGTCTGGTAAGATCGCCAGTGTGGAGAATCAGTTTTGTTTTTTCACCTTGTTCCATTTTTAGTTACATTGTTCTTCACCCACAACAATTTTATTTTATTTCTATTATTTATTTATTTATTTATTTATTTTCTTCGAGACAGGGTTTCTCTACAGAGCCCTGACTGTCCTGGAATTCCTATGTAGACCAGGCTGGCCTTGAACTCACAGATATTTGCCCTCCTCCCACACGCACAACAATTTTGAAACAGTAACAAACATGAAAAAGTTGTAAGTATGGTACATAATTATTGTTGTTTTATTTTATTGTTCCGACATTTTAAGAGGAAGCTGCTGCCCTTATGCTCAGTCACTCAGAATGGTTATCGTGAATTTTATACAAACAGGAATATTGGTCTACACAATGACAGTGCAGTTGTCAAAATAGGAAATTCAGGACTGGAGAGATGGCCCAGAGAGCACTTCAGAGGTCCTGAGTTCAATTCCCAGCAACCACATGGTGGCTCACAACCATCTATCTGTAAAGGGATCTGATACCCTCTTCTGGTATGTCTGAAGACAGCTACAGTGTACTCACATACATAAAATAGATAAATAATTCTTTACAAAACAGGAAATTCATGCTGACCCAGAATTTTACTTAATTTGGGTTTTGTTGATTACGCTATTAATTTCATAATTGGTGAAAGTAGTATAGTTAAGTGCTGCAGCGTTTCATTATCTTTTTAGTCTCTCAATATGGATCAGTTCCTTCACCTTTTTCATGGTCTTGTCACTTTTGTTTTGTTTTGTTTTTTTGGTTCAAGACAGGGTTTCTCTGTATAGCCCTGGCTGTCCTGGAACTCACTTTGTAGACCAGGCTGGCCTCGAACTCAGAAATCCGCCTGCCTCTGCCTCCCGAGTGCTGGGATTAAAGGCTTGTGCCACCACGCCCGGCTCATCTTGTCACCTTTGATGATTATAGGTCAGTTACTTTTGTTGTGCTTGGTACATATGCTTGGGCTAGTGTCTCACAGCAGTGGCACTCACTGTGTCTTGTCGGCTAGTGTCTCACAGCAGTGGCTCTCACTGTGTCTTGTCGGCTAGTGTCTCACAGCAGTGGCACTCACTGTGTCTTGTCGGCTAGTGTCTCACAGCAGTGGCACTCACTGTGTCTTGTCAGGAAGTGCATACTTTCCCTTTGATTGTAATCAGTGTCTGCCAGGCTTGCCTACTAACAGGTAGTCTTTTTTTTTTTTTTTTGATCATGCTCTGATCTCCCACTTAGGGTTACTCCCTTATGAGGTATCCTCCTCACTCTCATTTTTTAAAAAAAAAGATTTATTTATTTATTTCATGCATGTGAGTACACTGTAGCTGTCTTCAGACACACTAGAAGAGTGCATCGGATCCCCTTTATGGATGGTTGTGAGCCACCATGTGGTTATTGGGAGTTGAACTCAGGACCTCTGGAAGAGTAGTCAGTGCTCCTAACCACTGAGCCATCTCTCTAGCCCAGTTTCTTTGCATTTTAATGCTCCAGGCAAGTTTGCTCCTCCCGCTTTGACCCAGGGTCTCTGACCGGATGTGCTTGGCTTTGGCCCTTCTGGATCTCCCCCTCAGTGAGCCCCACTTCTATCCTATGGCTACCCCGACTACTCTTCTTCCCACACTGAACAAAGGGAAGATTTCTTTCTTTCCTTTTTAAAAATGAAACTCAGAATGTGGCATAAATTATAGTCTCAAGTATGAAATATACACTTTTTCTGTTATATTTTTGCATAATTTGTATTTTACTCAAGCATATTTTTTTGTGCAAAAAATTTATGGTAACAGCTGAGTGGTTTTAAGCAACTATATACACTGGTGCAGTCACCGCCACAGTCAGATTCAGGACATCTCCTTCTCTATAAACAGTCTTCTTATGCCCTTCTGCAGTCTGTTTCCTCCCTAGCCTCGGGTGGTTGCAGATCTGCTTTCTGTATGTTTTTGTCTTTCTAGAGTGCACATGAATAGAATCAGACAGTTTTTTTTTTTGAATGTTTGGCTTATTTTCTACTTAGATTCACCACTGAGATTTATCCATGTTGTATTGAATAGTAATTGTCTCCTTTCACCGCTCCCCTTTCCCTTCGATGCTGAGTATCGAACCCAGGACCTCAGCCATGCTAAGCATGTACTCCACCACTGAACTATACACATTGCTGAACTGTTCAGTTCCTTTCCTTTCTTTCCCTTCCCCCTTCTCCTCCCTCCTTCCCCTGTAGCTCAGACTAACCTCAAACTTATGATATAGTTAAGGATGACCTTGAAATTTTCCTCCTCCTGCCTCTATTTCCAATGCTGTGATTATAGGTGTGTACCCTTATGCCTTGTTTATGTGGTACTAGAAATGGAGTCTGGGGCTTCCTACATGGTAAGCAAGCACTCTTATCAATTGAGCTATGTTCCCAGCCCCAGACATACTTTGTTTCTTTATATTGCTGTGTAAAATACAGTTTGTTCATTCATTCCTCAGTTGGTAGATATTTATGTTTTCAGATTTTGGTTATTATGAATAAAATGGATATTTGAGAGGCTTTTTGAATAGTGGCATGTTTTCATTTTTCTTGGGTTAGAACTGAAAAATTCTTAAATCATGGGCAAGTATCTGCAAGTTTATATGAAATTGTCAGCGTGTTTTTCAAACTATCTGAGCTGTAGAGGATAAAAACCTACAAAGTGATTTTTTTAAACTATAAGTGAAGAATCAATCTAATTTATTTTCTAACCTTTATTATACAACTACCTTCAGGAGTTAATATGGCTTTATTAATCCAACTCTCTCTAAAAGCTAATTAGATTATAATAATATGATGCTTATGTGTAGTGATATGAAATTCGTGTGTTTAATACCAGAGTGTTTCTGATATTAGTCAACCAGTACATTACTATTATTTTTAAAGTGTCTTTGCCATTAAGAATAATTTTAGTTAAATTATTTTTAATTAAAATATTTTTCCTTTATTTAGTGTTATGTGTGTGCATGTGAAAATCAGAGGACAATTTTCCAGAATTCATTTTCTACTTCTAGCATGTGGGTTCCTGGGATTAAATTTAAGTCGATTAGGCTTGACAGCAAAAGCATATACTTGCTGAGCCATATTGCTGACCTTAGATCGATCGATTGATCTTTCTTTCTTTCTTTTTCTCTCTCTTCCTCTTCCTCTCCCTCTTCCTCTTCTTTTTCTTTTTCCTTTCTTTTTTTTTTTTTTTTTTTTTTTTTTTGAGACAGAGTCTCACTATGTAGTCCTAGATGTCCTGGAACTATCTATGTAGATGACACTGACCTCAAAAACTCATAGAGACCCACTTGTTTCTGCCTCTTAAGTGCTGGGGTTAAATGACACACACACACACACACACACACACACACACACATACATACATACACGTAAAAATGGGAAATCAGAGGAAGAATGGTGGCTTCTTATCTGAGACCAGCATCCTAACAGTGATACTGTACTTACGGTAAGGATGCAGCTTGTCTGTTGAGGGAAATGAGGTAAAGGGGTCCATGGTGCTTGCTATTCCTTTAGCTCTTGGGAAATCTACAACTGTGTCAACCTAAAAAGTCCAGAAACTGTAAAGAAGATAAAATATACCTTTAGTATCTTTAATTTTTTTTAACATTGATGAGATAAGGAAGTTCTTAGTCTATACAATTTCAGAAAAACGTAATTTTCAATGATAGAATTATATTCCTGAGAATCAACTTCATTGACTTTGTTATTATTGGACACTTGCTGTTTTCCAGACATGTGCTTTTTATGCTAATACTATCATTTATAAGAACAGCTTAAAACCACTTTCTTATGACAGTTTGATTTTGATAATTCATTATTTAAGACTATATTTTTCAGGCATAGTGAGATGGCTCAGTTGGTAAAGTGCTTGCTTGGTGTACAGTCATGAGGGTCTAATCCCACCACCACATAGAAACAGTGAGGCTCAGTGATGTGATGCACAGCGACTGAGTCCAGTGCTGCACTGTGGAGGCAGGGACGTTCCTGGCGCTTGCTGGCCAGATGGTTTAGCAGAATCAGTGTGCCTCAGGTTCAGTGAGAAGCGCTGTGTAAAGAAATTCAGTGGATAGCAATTGAGGAAGACGCCATGTTCACCTCTGGATTCCACACTCACACACATTATTCCCCCCCCCCCCCTTCATTTTGCAACTTTATGTTTGGATGATGGTGGAATAATTACGAAGTATAATTTGTCTGTAAAAGATGAAGTTACTTATCCAACTACCCTTTTCTTACTATAAAAGTAAATTTGAGTTCTGAGTTAATTCTTCATATGCTTTTGTTTTTTATCTTTTGTTCTACTGTTTTAGAAATAATCCATTTAGCTAGGGATGTAGTTTAGTGATAGAGCTTTGATCTAGTATGCACAAGGTCCTAAAGCTTAAGACTTGGTACAGGCAGCCGTCGGTGGTGGCGCACACCTTTAATCCCAGCACTTGGGAGGCAGGGGCAGGCAGATTTCTGAGTTCGAGGCCAGCCTGATCTACAGAGTGAGTTCCAGGACAGCCAGGGCTTGTCCTTGTCTCGAAAAAACAAACAAACAAACACACAAACAAACAAAAGAATTGGTACAGGCAAAAATTAATTTATAGGTGAAATTATTTATCTAGATGCTATTAAACTAGATTAATTTTAGGTTTGATATTCATTTAAAAGTTATGTATATTTTTAAAAATCAATCAGTCTTAATGTATTAGAGAAAGTATTTGAAATGCTTTGTAAGTTAAACAATGCATTTCATGTGAAATAAACAAAATATAAATTTTTGCATAAGTGAAATATATTTTGAGACTGAATGTGTGTGTGTACACCATGGTGTATGTCTAGAGGTCAGGGGACAACTTCCTGGAATGTGTTCTCTCTTACAAAGAATGTTCTGGAGATTACACATAGATCATCAGACTTGGTGGCACCTTCTGAGCCATCTCACTGGCTTCAAAAATGTGAGTTCTTGAGAAGCAAGAATTAACAGAAATGTGGTTCAAGAGGCAGTGAGCTGGAGCTGGAAGGACCAGTGTGAGGAAACTCAGGAGCACTTGATGTGGAAAGAAGGGCGTGGATGCTCGAGTCAGAAAGCTGAAATTAGTAAAACTTGATGAGAAAATATGGTGAGAGGTGAAGTAACAAAAGTAGTTGCAAATTACAGAGATTCTAACCTGAGTTAGAATAGTGCATAGTACAGGGTGTAGAAATACTGAACTTAAATTTTGGATATGACTGTCTTTAATCAAGATAGAACTGTTATTTGGGTGTTTAAATACGTGGGCTGGGAGTAAGACAGGTGAAGATTAGACATTTATCTGGCAGTTATCAATAGCCAGGTGTTTGTCAGGCAGGAAGAAAAGAATGCATAACTTTTGAGCAAAATTACATACAGGGTGCAGGGAAGTGACTGTCATTTCAGTTGAGGATTTAATACTGCTCCCCTGACTCCTTATGAGAGTCTTGTCTGGGTAATTACAGCTGCTCTCATTACGATTCTATAATACCACCCAAGTGAAGTGTGAAAAGACAGAGCAATTAGAGACTAAGCATAAAGGTCCAGGGTTGGCTGGAGAGATGGCTCAGTGGTTAAGAGCACTGACTCCTCTTCCAGAGGTCCTGAGTTTAATTCTCAGCAACCACATGGTGGCTCACAACCATCTGTAACAGGATCTGATACCTTCTTCTGGTGTATCTGAAGACGGCGACAGTGTACTCATGTACATACAATAAATCTTAAAAAGGTAAAAAAGGTTCAGGAGTCATTAGTGCAGATAGAGCTGTGGCAATTGTATAGATGTCCTCAGAAGGTTGACACAGATGGGAATACATGACCAGGATCCAGGATCCAGGGTCCAGGGTCCAGGCTTTGGGGAACACCATTGCTTAGGGGATGAAAAGAAAAGGAGCAACAGAAGGGCATGGTGTGTTTGGAAGAGATACCCAGCATTCCTAATAGATGCTATTTTACTTGTAGGTGGTGTGAGCCCTCAGTTTTGTCTGGTTACCTGGCTGTGCAGAAGAGAAAGATTGTTTTAATTTTTTTTTTTTTTTTTAAAGATTGTGTATTTTTTTTTTGCCAGTGTGTGTGCAGTGCCTGTGGAGGCCAGAAGAGGGCATCAGATCTTCTTGAAGCTGTTAGTTGGGTGCTGGGCATTGAACCTGTCTATGTCCTTTGGAAGAACAGTCTGTATTGTTTGTTTGTTTTTTAGAAACAGGGTTTCTCTGTGTATCTCTGGCTGTATTGGAACTCACTCTATAGACCAAGCTGGCCTCAACTCAGAGATCTGCCTGCCTCTGCCTCCAGAGTGCTGGGATTAGAGCAGTCACCACCATACCTGGCTTAATTCTGTTTCTTAACGAAGTATTACATAATAGAAGTTAGTTTTCCACCATTGGTGGTGCTATAACAGTATAAATTTGGCGGTTTAAAACAACGGGTGTTTATTCCTTTATAATTTTGGTGGGTGGTTCTGAAGTGTAGGAGTCAGAAGGTGACTTCCTTTAGGGGAGAGTATTCACCTTGTCTGGTTTTTTATGCCCCCAAGTGTGCTGCAGCTTATGGGAAAAAATTCTATTTTTTGCCCTCTCTTCACTTGGCTTTCTTTGTTTGAATCTTTTCCCTTTTTTCATGAAAACAATTTCTTTGCTCAGCCTGGTGTACATATCTGTAATCCCAACTACTCGGGGAGGCAGAGGCAGGGAAGTAGCAAGTTCCAGGCTTTTATGAGTTAAAGAAAGTTCAAGGCCTGACTGGGCAACTTATTCTCAGACAGAGAGACAAGCAAACAGACAAACAAACAAACAAATAGAAATAGAAAAATGGCTGTGTCTGTTGTTGACCAGTGAAGCACCTGCCAAGCATGCTTGAGGCCCCAGGTTGGGTTCTCAGTTCTGGGTGTTGGAGAGGGTAAGGGGACCTTGCTTTGCTGCCTCTCCTCTCCTCTCCTCTCCTCTCCTCTCCTCTCCTCTCCTCTCCTCTCCTCTCCTCTCCCCCTTCCTTCCCCTCTTCCCTTCCTTCCCCTCTCCCCCTCCCTCTCCCTCTCCCCTTTTTCCCTCTCCCTTCCCTTTCCCTCCCTCCCTCCCTCCCTCCCTCCCTCCCTTTTTCTTCCCTGAACTAGGTGCTTGAACCTAGGAAAACACATTCTCCACCTCCTCTCTTTCACCTCCCTTTCCCTCCCTCCTTTGATGGCTAAGTAAAGTTCTAACCCTGAGCTTTATGTCCAGCCCTGTTTTTTTCTTTAGCCAGACTTATGATAGCTAATTCTGCTTGTCAGGTTGACCAGCCTGAGAAAAAGGAACCTTAACTGAAGAGTTGCTTCCATCAGATTGGCCTGTGGGCATATGTATATTGGGGAGGGGTTAAAATAAAATAAAATGCAAATTGCGGTAGGAGGCCCAGTCCCTTGTGGATGGTACCATTCTTGTGGCAGGCAGGCTTGGGCTGTATTAAAAACAAAAACAAAAACAAAAAAAAAACCTATAACTGAACAAGCTAGTGAGTGGTGTTCCTTCATGGTTTCTGCTTCAGTCCCTGTTTTGAGTTCCTGCCCTGGCTTCCCTTGTTGTAATTTGTAAGCCATATAAACCCTTTCCTAAATTACTTTTGGTCAGTGTTTTATCACAGTAACAGAGAAACAGACCCAGGCAACGTTAAGTGTACATAGAAAGAGAGTGAAGCGACATGAGTAAAGCAGGTCTGTTGTACAAGGTGTGCTCTGCCTTAGGGGCGGAAAGCACAGGACCTGCCCAGTGTTTAGTATTTCCCAAACCAGACTAGCTCTCCTTGTATTCTGAAAGTAGAGATCAGAAGTAGGCACCATGTCTGCCAGGATGCTCAGGTATTTAGAGTTGAGGTCTGGGGAATAGGAGATTCAGAAAAGGACCTTAGGTAGACCTGCCGATAATGGAATGTTCTGCTGGCCCTATGTGGGGTCTAGATACTATCAGACATGTTGAAATGTGACTTTTGCCATATGGTAACAGACAATAGATTAAGAAGGCTAATATCCCCTTAAGAGACCCCATCCCGGAGAGGAGCAAAGCTCCATATAACTTGTAGGAGTAGCTCTGTTACTCCTTCCCAGCCTACTAGAGAGGTACTCCTTGGGGAAGGGCCATCTTTACTGGAAAGCAGGTGACTGCCTTTGATTACAGACTGCTGGCCAGTCCCCTTTTTCCTTTCTTCTTGTCTTAGCAAGTTGTGTGACTGGTCACTCATATTTGACTTCACCTCTGTGTAGACTTGGGGTTTGACTGACCTGTTCTGCTCAGTTCTTAAGTTCTTGTGTTTCTGGTTAGTCTCTTTGGTTAGCTGTTTCCCTTTCCTTCCCACCTCCCCTTCTTCTTTCCTTTGGTGCTGAGGTGAACCCAGGTCCTGACTAAAGGTGTGCTATGCTCACTCTGTTTTTCTATGGAGCTTTGACTCCACTGTGTGGCTGTGATGCACATTCGTGGTGCACACTCTTTCACATGACACTGATTTGTTTTGTATCTTATTTAAGTAGTGTATTGGCAAAACCTTAACAGAGAAAGTTGATGACTTATGCTGTCTACTTCTTTACAATGTGACAGGTACTTTCTGGTTCTTTTAATAACATGAAACACCGGGCCTCTGAAGTTGACAGTGTTAGGAAAGTCCCTGCTTGGAAAAGCCTGGCTTGACCTCAGGGCTTCAGTTCTGTTTTTTCAGTGATCTTGTAGAGTAACACATTTCTTTAATTCTGTCCCAAGTCTCCCTGAATCAAATAATCTTCCCTTTATTTTCTAAGCAGTGCTGAAGAAAGCACTGAAATTTGATTTTCTAAATGGTAAAACGATGGTAATGCCGCTCGAGAATACCTTTCAAGTAGTTTCCTGGTTTGCTGGGTCGAGCTTTGCTCCTTCCTAGGATGGGGTCTCTCTTTTTTTTTTTGTTTTTTCGAGACAGGGTTTCTCTGTATAGCCTTGGCTGTCCTGGAGCTCACTCTGTAGACCTGGCTGGCCTCGAACTCAGAAATCCGCCTGCCTCTGCCTCCCGAGTGCTGGGATTAAAGGTGTGCGCCACCACGCCCGGCTAGGATGGGGTGGGGTCTCTTAAGGGGATATTAGCCTACTTACTCTATTGTCTGTTACCATATGGCAAAAGTCATATTTCAACATATCTGACAGTATCTAGACCCCACACGGACCAGCAGAACTTTCCATTATTGTCAGGTCTATCTAAAGTCCCTTTTCTGGATCTCCTATTCTGGTCAAAGAGCAGTCTGATTATTGGATAGTTGTTGTTAGAAGTATTCCTGAAGAGAGATTTCATTCCCTACTCTTTCTGCAGTCCCTGGGATTGAACCAGGGCCTTGTGCATGCCAGGCAAGAGCTTTGTCACTGAGCTGTAGCTCCAGCCCCCATCCCTTTCTCTTAACAGTACCAGCTGGGCTATCCGAAAGCTAACACTGAAAGGGACTTACAAATGCAGTGGGATGGGACATCTTTGTTTTTGTACCTGTTTGCCACCCATTGTCCCAGCACTGAGAAAACTCTGGTGTGCTCTGGCAACATGCTTACAACTTTCATGTACAGATCACAGTTCAGCTGAACAATCATAATGGTTCCTATTTTTAAAGGAAAAATAAGCTTTATGAAACTGAGTTTATATTTATTTTTAACAGATTTAATCTTTTCTGTTTTATTTTTGTTTAATTTTAATCTGAAAAAATAATGATACCATTTTATTACTCTGTACAGATGAAATTAGTTGATGAAGTTTTTAAAAACAATAACTTGAATCTAGAAGCATCTAGATTGTGGAGTGATTGGTTTGTATAGCTAAATTGCAATGGTTTTGGAAAACTGATGTTATTTTTTCTGCTTTACTCCTGTAAAGCAGGGGGAAAAATGTTTTTTTTTTTCTTCTCTTTTTTTTGCTTAAAAAAGTTTAAGCAAAAATTAAGCAGAATAGTTAGGCCAAAACCAAGCATTCTCTTATTTTCATAGTGCATAGATTTATTGTAGGGGCAGTTTTAAATGTATAATTCTACACTTCATCTTATCCAAAAGGTTCAGAAGCAGTGTTAAATATATAATTCTGATGAAATAATATGATAAAATCATGGTTTACCAAGGATTGTTTGTACTTGTGGTTATGAGGGTTGAAACTATTGAAGACATTGTTAAGAGACTCAGAGAAATTGTATGAATAGTTGATAATGGTCAGTAAGTCAGTCTCAGCTGGAGCCTTGCTGTCCTTCTAAGGAGTCAAGATTGCACACCCTGGTTTTGCTAGAATCATTGCCTTTTTGGTCATGGCCCAGTGGAGATAGAGCAGTATACATTGTACCTGCTGACATTTTAAAAGATCTTTTCTGAGATTTTTGTGTACATTCATATATATGTACACTCAAATATATATGCTTGTACATATATACATTTGTATGTACATATATGTGTATTTTTGCTTCTTATAAAACAAGGTCATAGAATCTGCTCCTTTATGTGGTCTATACTAACTGCATACTTTTTTTTTTTTTTTTTTTTTAAAGATTTATTTTATTTATTATATGTGAGTACACTGTAGCTGTCTTCAGACACTCCAGAAGAGGGAGCCAGATCTCGTTACGGATGGTTGTGAGCCACCATGTGATTGCTGGGATTTGAACTTATCACCTTCGGAAGAGCAGTCGGGTGCTCTTACCCGCTGAGCCATCTCACCAGCCCCCACTAACTGCATACTTAATACCTACTTTTGACATTGTATATATTATACAACAGCATTAATTTTTATTAGCTAAGTGTATGATTATCATTTAAAAGCTAGAAAGTTTAGGTCTAATGAAGTTGAAAACGTGCGGTAAACCCATGTGGTCTAAGTTTGATTTCTAGCTTTGTCTCTAAATACTGCTGGCCTTAGGTTAGCTAATTGTTCTGTTTCTGCATCTACGAAATGAGGTAGTAGTGACTATTAGTCTTTTTGCCCTAGATTTGCTGTAAAGAATAGTGATTTAATTTTTGTAAGTTCTTAAAACCATGTCTGTAGTGCAATTATAGTGTAAGTATTCATTCATAGAAGTGGAACTGCTGGGTCAATGATAAGTGTTTCTCATGGAAGTCAATAAGTTTATGCCTAGCATTGCTGGTTTAGGGAGCTTGTATGTGGCCTCAGGCAGTGTTAGTCCTTGTTGTATAGTGCTGTCCTCTGACCACAACAGGTAACTATTTTTATCAGAGCAGATATGACTACTAAAACCCCCTAAGATCAGGCTTGTTGACTGTTGAGGTTCTCTCAGAGGACATGGAAAAGATGGTGCGGGTCATTGGGGCCTTCCAGAAATTCTTGCTGTTCACTTCTGCATATTGCAGTTGTGATACGTGATTCTACCCTAATTGCGTGGTGTGCAAGTGTGTATGTATATAAATATAGAGACTATGTAAGGTTAACTGAAGGTGGAGTTCCATCTGTGTAGCTGGGATAAGACTTTTGGCATTGTTGGCTGCTTGGGGGTCATTCGTGCTCTCTGTAAGTCAGCTCAATAAACCCACATGTTTCTCAAGTTGGACTTTGGTGGAATAATACTTCGGTTTGTCATTGGTGCTTTATAATGGGGAGTTGACATCTCTTTGCCTCCCCAGAGAGAGAATTCTTGCAACAAATGATAAGGATGGTTGTTTCCATCCTTAGGTTTCTTCTTTTGGAGCAAGCAAAGACTCTTTCTTTGCACTGGCATGACAGTCATACTAAGATGAGACTGCCAAGGAATAGTCTCCCTGATACATTTCAGGACTCTGAATAATTACAGAGCCAAGTCAGAATGAAAATGGACACAGTTTTGGAAATATCTCTTATATGTTTAGTTCCAGCTGTGTCTGAAAACCAAAAAAATATTTTCAATAGTTTTTAGGTCTACACTAAAATAGCATCCAGAAAGATTATGCTAATTTGGCAGTATAGGAATATGCCTATTTTCTTTGTAGAGATTTTAATTAGGCAAACAAAACCTACCACTTAATAGGATCTAGTGGGTATGCAATAACATAGAAAACTTGGATTTCATAAAGAGGAGGACAATAAATGTTTGGTTCAAGATCAGACTTTATATTTAGTTCATATTTATATTGGAAACATTAAAAATCAGTATTTGCAGCCGGGCGTGGTGGCGTACACCTTTAATCCCAGCACTTGGGAGGCAGAGGCAGGCAGATTTCTGAGTTCGAGGCTAGCCTGGTCTATAGAGTGTGTTCCAGGACAGCCAGGGCACACAGAGAAACCCTGTCTCAAAAAACAAAAAAAACCCAACAACAACAAAAAAATCAGTATTTGCAGCTGGGTGGTGGTGGTGGCACACACCTTCACACCCGTCACTTAGCAGGGCAGAGGTGGGCAGATCTCTATGAATTTGAGGCCAGCCTAGGCTACACAGAGAAACCCTGCCTCGAAAAAAATGTAAAAAAATAAACAAAAATTGGTTTTTGCCTTTGGTCTTCATTGTATCCAAAGGGCTTTTGTAAACAGAAATATGAATTATGAAAAAGTCAAAGTCTTGGCCTAATTTATTTAGATTGCAAGAGAGGACATGGTCCAGATATATCCCAGTATTTTCTGACTAAAGAAATTTGAGAAATTGGAAAAAAAAACCAACCCAGTTCTTTCAACAGAGTTCCTGTTATTATTTTAGCAGACTGATTATTGAGTAGATAGTTGTAGACCTTTTTCTCAGTGATTTGTTTAACAGATTAACAGACAGAATTTTTATCTTCCCTGGTAAAGAATTGCTTGTCTCCACTGATGAGACCATTACACACATGCCATGTTTTCCTTTGATCTGTGGTTGGTTGCTCTTTATGTACTTTATTAGTTGACAAGGTTAATTAGTTGATTTAAAGAAAACATAGCTTGTTTGTAAACTTGAAATCTCAAGTTACTTCTCTTCCTACCAAATATTCTATTATAATATTCACTTAAAATACAGAGTTAAGATTTGTAATGAAAAAATTATTTAAAGAAAATGAATAGTTTCAGAGAAATTTTTTAAGTGAAAAAAAAAAAAAAAAAACCCAACCTGCTTGTAGGTAGTGATATCTAGTTGTAGGTACAAGTGCATCTTTTGTATTTTTCTCAGCCAAAGCTAAATGTTAGTAACAATCAGAGAGAAATCGAGTTTCAGAACAAACTTGGAAAATAACAGTAAGAAAATTAGTTTGCAGTGGAAAGTAGCAGTTAGGACTGGAGTGGATTTTATGGATGCTTTATGTAATTGTCCCACATGGTCTGCCTGCCCTGGAATTTGAAAAGAATGTTACTTGTTTTCATCTTGAGACAGATGTTCCACCAAATGATTTTAGCTCAAGTCAACACAAACCCATAGAGTGTTAGAGGCAGTAAAACTTTTTTTCTCTTTTGAAATAAGAAGAAACAACAAATTTGGTTAAAACAGTGAAAAACAGAAGAATTTTGGAAATACAAGTTAGTTATTCAAATAAAACAGCAACAAAAACTGTATTCTCAGAATGCTGTCTCATATTCAAGTTGAGTGTCTGAGGAATTTGACTGTAGAAAACGGAAGAACGTGTGAAGAGTAAATATAGCATTGGGTCAAGTTGTCACAGTGTGAATTAGATTACAGTCTTCTTTAAATGTATGAAAGATGGACTGCATAGTTCCAACTAGAAATGCACAGTATCAGATACTGTATAGACTAACTGGTCTAATTTAATTGTAGTTTTACAACTGCTATGTAGGCGAAGCCTAATGAGACTTAAAACCATTCAGTAACTTGCTTAAGATTTTATAGCTGGTACTGGTGATATCAATAACAGATCCTGCAACTCAGCCTCACCAAGACTCTTGTTTACCAAGCATTCCTGTTACTATCTTCCCGTGGGCAGTCAAGGTTTTGAAATTTTTTCTCTTTTTTAATTAATTATTTATTTTTAATTTATATTTGAGTACACTGTAGCTGTCTTCAGACACATAGCAGAAGGGGGCATCAGATCCCATTACAGATGCTTGTGAGCCACCATGTGGTTGCTGGGAATTGAACTCAGGACCTTTGGAAGAACAGTCAGTGCTCTTAACCTCTGAGCCATCTCTCCAGACCAAGGTTCTGGATTTCTTCCTGCCACATACTGATTTTACTCATCCTAGAATATAACATCAAAGGAATCACATGACATATACTTGTTTTTTACAAGATTTCTTTCACTCAACTTTCCCCCTTTTCGATATATCCATTTTTATTAGAATTTTGTCTTTGCTTCTTGTTTGTTTGTTTGTTTGTTTTGAGACAGGGTTTCTCTGTATAGCCCTGGCTTTCCTGGAACTCACTTTATAGACCAGGCTGGCCTCGAACTCAGAAATCCACCTGCTTCTGTCTCCTGAGTGCTGGGATAAAAGGCGTGCACCACCATGCACGGTTTGTCTTTGCTTCTTTGTATTATTTTATTGTATGAATAAACAAATTTTGCTTATCCATTTTTTGACAGACAACTGAAATCTTATAATGACTATTTTGGTATTTTGGTTTCTTTAAAAAAACAAAACACAGGGGTCTGGAGAGAAGGCTCAGACTGCTGACTGCTCTTCCAGAGATCCTGAGTTCAATTCTCAGCAACCATCATCTATAATGGGATCCAGTGCCCTCTACTGGTGTGTCTGAAGACAGCTACCGTGTACTCATATACATTAAATAAATAAATAAATAAATCTTATAACATACAGTGGGGGGGGGGAGAGAAGAAGGAGGAGGAAGAAGAGGAGAAGGGGAGGAGGAGGAAGAGGAAGAGCAGGAGGAAGAAGAGAAGGAAGAGGAAGAGGAGGAGGAGGCGGCAGCAGAGGAAATTGTAAGACTATATTTTCATTTCAATCTCAGGCATGGGATATGGGGCTGCTTCAGACTGTCCACAACAGCTGACTATGATTTGCCTCATGCTTTAGCAGGGGTGTGATTTTTGCCAGCTGCAGATGGTTTCTGCAATAGTGTGACATTTGGAATTCTGGGGTTTTTCAGAGGGTATATAATGCTAGGGCCCGGAGAGACAGTGTGAGTTGTTGGTTAGTTGTTGTTGGTCATTGTTGGTTGCAGTTTGTTAAGTAGTTGTGAGCAAAGAAAAAAGAAGAAATTAGATATCCTGACTGGGAAGATCAAACTTGGCCCAAGGAACTCGAGGCACCTAACCAGCAGGAAGTAGTCTAATGATAATGTCGCCCCCTTTCCTTTTTGTCCCGTTTTTCTCCTAGAGTTAGGGGATTGACAGGATGGGGAATGATGAAAGAAAGAAAAACCTTCAAAGTAGTAAAAGACTGGTTATAAACTGCTTTTAGTATTTGGCTAAAGTGAATTTTAAAATCTTGCTTTTAAGGTGGATTTCTGAGTTCGAGGCCAGCCTGGTCTACAAAGTGAGTTCCAGGACAGCCAGGGCTATACAGAGAAACCCTGTCTTGAAAAACAAAAACAAAAACAAAAACAAAAACAAAACAAAAAAAACAAAAAAAACAAAAAAAAAAACAAAACAAAAACAAAAATCTTGCTTTTAATATTCTTACTGTGAAACAAAAAGTTTTCAATTTCTCCTGAGTAACTTGTCCATTGAATTTCTGGTCTTAGGCCACTGTAGGTTTCTTTTCTTCATAAGAAATGGCCATGTCTTTCCCAGAGTAGTTATATACCATTCCATACAGTATACAATAAGTTATAACAACAGTATCATCTCATCAGGATGTGGTTGATAGTCTTTAGCAATTCTGAAATATACACTAGCATCTCATTTGCTTTTAAATTTCTAGATTTCTCTTATGGTTAATTGTGTTGGTAATTTGTAAGACTTGATTGCCATTTTATTACGGAATTGTTACTTTGTAAGTAGTACTCCCCAAATATTGGCTGTTTTCTCCCATACCAAAGTGTTCCTTAGTGTTCAGAAAATTAACTTCTCAAAGATGCATAATAATTTAGTCTTATTGAAACAACAATGATATAGATTAACTTTATTAGCACATAATGGGTGATTGGGGCATATTAGTTAAGAAATTGTGGACTTGGGCTGGAGAGATGGCTCAGCGGTTAAGAGAACTGACTGCTCTTCCAAAGGTCCTGAGTTCAAATTCCAGCAACCACATGTTGGCTCACAACCATCCATAATGAGATCTGACGCCCTCTCCTGTGTGTCTGAAGACAGCTACACTGTACTTACATATTAACAATAAATCTTTAAAAAAAAGAAATTGTGGACTTTTAAAATTTTATAAAATTTCTAAAGTTGAACTAATTTTTTTTCTTTTTGCTGTCAAGTAGAATTTGAGTTATTCCAATGGAAAGAGGATAAAACATAATTTACAAAAATGTCTTTAATTCCGGTCCTAGGGGGATCTGATGCCTTCTTGCCTCGGTGGAACTTGAACTTACACACATAAGCACACACCAGGCACACAAACACGTAGTTAAAAATAAAATCAGTCTTTGATAGATAATTATAAATTATCCTTATTAAGTAAATAACTATTTGTATATATGGAGTAAATTTAGTATGAATTGATATTTTTAGAGTTAAAAGCAGAAAGTGCTAAAATGATTACTTGTCTGAGGTATTGAAATTATTATTAAAAGGCTTCAATAGAAGCTACCTGCTTTGTATTTCTTGTTACTATAAAAGGTCTGTATATTCCAAATATAATCATCTTAGAATAAATAATTTATTTTATAAAGGTTTAGTTTTTCTTTAAAATTATTTATGTTGTGTGAACTCTAGTTACTTACTATATACTAAATATTCTACCATTGAGCTGTATCCCCAGCCCTAATGAGCTCATGATCACAGGTATTTCATTGATGACTGTTTTCAGAAACATTATATTAGTGTGTGGCATAAATGTTCTGGGAAGGGAAGGGAGGTAGGATTAGTTAATGTTACAAAGTACATCTGGCTGTCATTGACAGTGTGGTATGCTTGTTGAAACCTGGGTCCTCCCCTCATGCCTATTTGGCTTGAATTCCACCTGTGCTGTTTATTACGCATGATAATGGGTGAGAACTTATCCTTTCAAAGCTTCAGTTTGCCAATCTGTGGACTTTCTGTTAAGAGCTTTAGTTCAGAGCCTGACATGAATAATAATTTTAAACAGTATGAATTTCTGCTAGAAATTTGTTCCTACTGGAAAATGTTTGGGTGTAGCAGGGCATTATTATGTAACAGGAAGTCTTCTCTTTTATGTCAGATTTTATCTTAAGATGAATATGGAATAACTATGAGGCCAAAGAAGAATCTGAGTTCAGAGTATGATTTGATTTGTGGATGGGAGCTCATTATATTTTCTTTTGTTTCAAATTATAATTTAAATTATTTGTTAGAACAAATGATATACCATGAAAACATGCCAGAAACATATACCCTTATAATTATTATCTCTAATATATATTGTTTTTAATTAATACAATATCTTATTGTGGTATTTTCATATATAATTTGTTTCTGTTGTTGGTCTTTTTCATTTGTTTCCTCTTTTATCCCTGTACCTTCAATAGTCCCTTTTCTACTTTTAATTTATTTTTGAGAAGTAGTCTCATTATATAACTGCCTTGCTTGGAACTTGCTATGCAGACCAAGCAGCTGGCCTCCAGCTCATAGAGACCTGCCCACCACTGCCTCCTGAGTGCTGGAATTAAAGGCATGCTCTACCACACCCGGCTTCCTGTGCACTTTTATGTTTCATGTGTTCTGTCATCCTTCTCCCCTTTCCTTAAGGCTATTATGTTTTTTATGCCCAGCATTAGAACTTAAGAGAGATATAAAGAATGAGTTTACTGTTTGGGATCTGCTGTTAGAGTTTAAGGGTGTGGGGTGACAATAGAAGATTATGCTCTAGAGTGAGTTGGCTAGAGCTTTTAGCCTTTTATCTAATAATGTTTGTTTTATAATCCAAATATATATGTGGATAAACTTTGAAACTGAGCTACAACCATAGTCCATCTCTGAAAAACGCAGTTACAAGATCTTGTATCAGTTGTTACGTTCTGCCAGTTCCTCATTCATTGTACTTTTTTTTTTTTTTTTTTTTTTTTTTACATATTCTCTTGGTGGTCTTAGAATATGCCAAGTAGACTGTACTGGCTGTCCAGTATGTAGGTCCCAGGACTTCTTTCTCTGCCTCCTCAGCACTGGATGATAAATACATGCCACTATGCCTGGATTTTTAAAAAGTACAGGTTCTGGGCATTGAACTCAGTCCCTGGTATGTTTATTTTTTTAGACAGGGTCTTACTGTGTATCCCTTGCTGATCTGGAACTTACCATGTGGACCAACCAGGCTGGCCTCAAACTCTCAGAGATTTACTTGCCTCTGAGCATTATGTCATGCTCATTACCTGGTAAGCAAGTTATCTCCCTAGTCCTTTGTTACACTTTTTATAGGTCCTCTCTGTTTAGTCACAGGACTGCCACCAATGATGTATAAGTAAGCCAGTTGCTTTTAAATTGGCCTGATTCAAGAACTCTTACAAAATGAGTTAACTTCGATCATCTTTAGAGAAGTTGAATGCCAGCCTGCAGAGAAGGCAGCAAGCCAACACCACAGAACAGTAGAAGCCCTGTAGTACGGAAAGCAGTCGTGTTAGAAAGTCAAACATGACTACAGTCAGGAAGCTGTGACAAGGATCAGCTAATGTTTCTATTGGAAGACTAGATTTCTTTTATCATGGTGAATTTTCCTATTCAGTGACACTTAGTCATGGTGAACATGTATCTCAGGGTTTCTTTGCTATGAAGGGACAACATGATCAAGGCAACTATTAAAGGAAAACATTTAATTGGGGGGCTGGCTTACAGAGGTTCAGTCCATTATCATTATGGCGGGAGGCATGGCAGCATGTAGGCTGACTTGGTGCTGGAAGAGCTGATTTTACATCTTGGTCCACAGGCAGCAGAAGGGAATTGCCTCACTGGGTGGAGCTTGAGCTTAGGAGACTTCAAAGTCCACCTACACAGTGCTTGCTCCACACCTACTCCAATAAGGCCACAGCTCCTAATAGTGCCACTTCATATGACCATGCATTGAAACACATGAATCTGTGAGGGCCAAACCTATTCAAACCACCACACCATGACACTCCTTTACATATTCTTCAACTTTTTTTTTTTTGGCAGGCTGGAACCCAGGCCAGTGTATCTCCTAGGCAAGTGCTCTTAACACTGACATATAAGACCTACTGTCAGGTTTTTATACAGTAGCATGTAACTGTGCATGTAGCTCTTAGCAATTGGAAGTAACTCATCCTGCATATTACTAATAATTCATTTCTTTAATTTCAAAATATCTCTTAGTTGACAAGATTGGGCTAACTGAATAGGCATATGGGACTAGCTGGGGCTTTGCTTTGTGGCATTGTTGACCTGGGCATGACTGAGGTGTTTTTTTCTTGTTTTTATGTAATCACGTCATAATTGGAGTAAATTGTCACCTATTAGCTATGTATGATCTTCATTTGTGGGCCACGTTTTTCATTTTGTAATTTGAATTAGGTTAGGTGCAGTAAAGTTAAACTGTGTATCATTGTTATAAGCATTCAGAAGTAGTAAGGGATGGTAGTAAATGTGAAGAGATGAGAGACTACACACAGTCAGTCTGTGTAAATGCTGACTTACTGACACTGCTCTGCTAGGAAAGCTCCATAGTGCCTAGTGTTGGTGAATTAATGACAAAGGCATGTTTGCAGGCTATGTCTTCACAAATGGAATTTTAACTGACTTGTTTTTTCGACCATGTGTTCCTGTGTTTTTCTGAAATGTTTATATTTCAAATATTTATAAACATTTCCTCCATAGAGCTGGACCGATTCATTTTTTAATTCATTGTTTAAAAAAGATTTTATTTTATTTATTTATTTATTTATTTTTTTAAAAAGATTTATTTTATTATATGAAAGTACACTGTAGCTGTCCTCAGACATTCCAGAAGAGGGAGCCAGATCTTATTACGGATGGTTGTGAGCCACCATGTGGTTGCTGGGATTTGAACTTATCACCTTCAGAAGAGCAGTTGGGTGCTCTTACCCGCTGAGCCATCTCACCAGCCCCCAAGATTTTATTTTTTTAAATGTATGTGACTACACTGTCGCTGTCCTCAGACATACCAGAAGAGGGCATCAGATCCTATTACATATGTTTGTGAGTCACTATATCGTTGGTAATTGAACTCAGGACCTCTGGAAGAGCAGTTAGTGCTCTTAACCACTGAGCCATCTCTCTAGCCCTTTAATTCATTTTGAATTGGCACATAAAAATTACGTTTATCAAGTATATTATGATATTCTGAAATGTGTCATGTTGTAGAATGGCTAAATCATGATGCTTAACATACATATTACTTCATTTACCTTTTTTTTTTGATGGTGAGGAAGCTTGAAATCTATCATTTCAATGATATAATCATTTTTATTTAAAGTACTAGAGAGATTGCTCAAAAGTTAAGAATTCATTGTATTGTTTCAAAGATTCCCAGTACCCACGTTCGTGGCTTACTGCCTCTTGTAACTCTAGTTCCAGAGGATCCAATGGCTTCATTGGGTACCCACACACACATGCACAAACCTACACACACACACACACACACACACACACACACACACACACACAGACATTCTCTCTCTCTCTCTCTCTCTCTCTCTCTCTCTTTTAAAAATAAGATAAATCTTTACATTTTTATTACATTTTTTTCTTTGATAATTTTATTTATGTACATACCAAATTTGCGGCACCTTAACCCTTCTACTATCTTCTCTTATCTTCCAACTTCCTCTGAACCTTTGTTTTCAATAAGCCTCTTCCCATTTTGATGTCTTTTCTTGTTTTTGACCCACTGAGTTAATTATGGTTGCTTGCATAAACATAGATTAATTTCCTGGAACATAGGCAAGTCATAAGTGACTGAAAAAAAAATGACACCCTTTCCCCAGCCCTAGTTTAATGGCCATTGTCTCTCACTGAGGGGTGAAGAGATTTCTGGAGCCCCTTCCCAGTGCATGCTGAACGATGGTACCGGTCTTGTGCAGGTAAGCACGGTAGCAGTGAGTTTCTGAGTATAATGGCTGCATCATGTCAGGACACTGCTTCACAGCAGGCCTTCCCAGCTGCCGTCTCTATGATGTTCCTGAGACTGGAAAGCAGTGATCTACATACACTTTTTATTGTCAGGCACTCGACACTCAACTTATTCTCTGTACTTGGCACTAACAGCTGTCTACTGTAAAATGTTTCTGTGATGAAGCTGAGAACAAGTCTATAGATACAGACACACATATTTCAGAGGCAGTTTGATACCATGTCCATTTAGCAAAATTACGGTAAATAGATTGTCCTCAGAGCCTGTGACTTCTCCAGCCAGGGGCTTTTCACCAGATTTAAACTATCAGAAATGAAATGAATTATTTTATGTGGAGCAGACCTCAGAGAGGATCCCACCCACTTCAATAGTTTTTGGGTTTTTTTTTATTTTTTATTTTTTATTTTTTATTTTTTTGGGTAGGCTGGGTATGTAGAATGATCTTGAACTCTTGATTCTCCCACCTTACCCTTCCAAATGTCAGGATTACAGGCATGTACCACCACACTTGGCCTCCTTTAGTGACTTTCAAATATACAGTATATTGTTTTAACTCAAGAAGACATGATATACAATGAATTTGTTAAACTCTCTTTCATTTAACCAACATGTCAGTACCTCCTACTTCTCAGTCTTCATTATTCATCCTTTTATTTTCTGCTTCTCTGAGCTCAACCTTTCCTATATGAGTACATTTATAGTATTTTTCTTTCTGGGCCTAGCTTATTTCATTTAATATAGCTACCAGATTGATCTACATTGTTGCTCATGAGGATTTCCTTCTTTTTAAAGCCATATTTAATTCCAGCCCACCTCTCCCACCACTGCTGTCTTCTGCTCATTTGTTGGTGGACACTTAGGTTGGTCCCCTCCTGCTACTGTGTTGAGTATGGCTGGGGTGGGAATGAGAGTGAGATAGTCTTCACTTCCTTTAGGTCCACACTCAGTGGCTGCATTGCTGAGTCATAGTGTATTTATTTTCATTTCTGGTTGTCTTTTGTATTGGCAGCGGTTGACCAGGGCTTCCTGTGTTCCAGGGCAAGTGATGTTCTCTAAAGTTATATCTCAGTCCTATTATTTTTCATTTTTTTAAGAAACTGAAATTGTTTTTATTGTCTATCTGTAAAAAGTTCCCAAATTATCTTGCTTCAATCCCATTTTTCAACTCAAAAATTTCTCTTGAAAACATAAAATGCCTGGTTTCAGGGCATTTCTTGTATTGCATCCTGTTCCTCTGTGTCCAAAAGAGATGACTGTGGCTTATTTAGGAAAAAGAATCTCAAATCATACATATAAAATAATTATAGTTGTAAAATCAAAGTTAAAATAGAGTAAAGATAGACCACCAAAATAGATTTTTGTGTTCAGTGATGAAGTGATATGATCACATTTTTTTCTATTTGACAAATTCGATGTAGGTTTTGTAATTCTATATGTTATCTGTTTACATGTTTTATTTGTAAATTTAAAAATCTGATAGAAGCAGTGTCAGGATAACTTCAAAATGAAACCTATGAGGTATTGAATTGTATTGAGTTATAGTAGTGTATATATATGAGTTTATATCGCAAGGTATGACAAGGCCTTGGGTTCAATTCCCAGCATGACATGCACAAGAGAGATGTCTATTTTAGAAACGAAGAGTGTAGTTTTGGGAATTAATTTTCTGATGCTTTAAAAATGTTTGAAGAAGCTGGGCGTGATGGTGCACACCTTTAATCCCAGCACTCGGGAGGCAGAGGCAGGTGGATTTCTGAGTTCGAGGCCAGCCTGGTCTACAGAGTTCCAGGACAGCAAGGGCTATACAGAGAAACCCTGTCTCGAAAAACAAAAAACAAAACAAAACAAAACAAAAAAATGTTTGAAGAAAATAACATCTAAAACATGAAGGTAGATATTGAAAGGATCTACAAACATCCAGAGACAGCCATAGAAACTTGTCAGAGAGGAGAGGCACACAAGAGAATAGGGTGCAGATCAGAGTCTGGACTGAAGCTTGGTAGCAAAAATAACAGAAAAAAGGAAGGCACCTGTTTTTGACAAACATGCCCTGGAGGATGTTGGGAAAGTGGAGCCTTTCTACTTCTGTTTGCTTTGGTTTCTCTTTTATGAGAATTAGACTAAATGGAGTAAAAACTTACTTTTAGTTATTACATGTACTAGTTGCATATGTTTTTCTTGTTCATTGCATAAAAATTTTATTAATGCAAACCAGTAAAAACATGACACTACTGCCCAGTTGCTTTGTTATTTTCTTGGGACTGTGTTTGTTTTGGAAGTTCTGTGTCAATAAATGTAGATCTTTTAGAAACCTTTATTAAATGATAGCATGTATAGCGAAAAGTATACAAACTGCCCAGTAAATGATGCCAAAATGCAGTCATATCTTGGGTTAAGAAATAGATCATTATCAAGTATCCTACAAGCCTTCATTTGCTCCATTCCAACAGTAAACATTCAGCCTTTCTAAAGATATAGGGTGGAAAGTGATTTTACCACAATGACAGGATTAGCTATTCTATATTTATAAATAACGAATTATTCATAATGAATTCTTGAATACATTAATGAAATTCCAAGAATAGGCAGGCACATCTCCTTAGATTTTGAATCGAGTTCATGCTGCTTCAGCTCAGAGCAGTGTCAGAAGGTGATATGGAAGTGCATGTGTGATAAAGTACTAGAGAGGAGCCAAGAGAAAGTTAAACTGATGGGTTGGCCTGTTTCTCCTTTCAAACAGAAATCTACTTCTGTAGAGCTTTCTTGTGACCAATTTTAAAGCCAATGAAGTAAGAGAAAATTATGTTTTTGTTCTAGGCTGAGACATCTAAGAGATATTATCCCACCATATTCTTTCTTTCACTAACCTGTAGCTACACATTTTACTTTTTTCTCCAGCCAACACAGCAGGTGCTTCCTTCTGTTTTACATATGTAATGAGGGATAGAGGATGGATCCTTGCAGATGACATTTGAATAAAATAAGTAGGGGACTTTGAATTCCAAGAATTTTGAAGATGGATACATAGTAACTGTACATATTCACGGGGTAAAATATGTTTTTTGTTGTTGTTGTTCTTTTGAGACAGGGGTTCTCTGTGAAACCCTGGCTGTCCTGGAACTGGCTCTGTAGACTAGGCCAGTCTGGCCTCAAACTCAGAGACCTGCCTGCCTCTGCCTTCTGAGAACTAGGATTAAAGGTGTGAACCACCATGCCTAGTTCAATATGATGCTTTGGTAACTTGAATACTTGTGTGATCATTGAATCAGGGTAATTAGCATATTGTTAACTCAGAAATTTGCCCCTATTTATTTATTTAATCATTGATTTAATGGACTACTTGGGGCAGGGAGTGGGGTGGGAGATAATATGTGTTTGGTTTTAGAGTCCTATATTTACAGCATCAAAATAAAGGGTAAAACTAAAGATCTAATAAAGTAAAAAATGTTCTTTTTCTGTGTTTTCTTTTTAAATATAATCATACAGTATTTGCTAAATAACTTCTTCTTGTGAGTACCTAAGGAAGAATCTAACAACATGTAATTGGAAAAACAGATATTTATAGAAGTATTAGAATTATTGGTCCTTGGAGAGTAAAGCACAGAGGTGAGTTAGGAGTTTGAATTTTCTTTGAATAAAGCAGGATAAGACACATCTTCTCAACAGTGTGGGACCTGAGAGTCTTAGGCAATCCAGGATGGTGCTCTGTAGGAAAGACTGTGGGATCCATGGGAAGAAATTACCACAGCACTGTAATAAAGCTGTTCTTTGCCCATTAGTTGGGAGATGGTTTGGAAGATTTTGGCTTTGGCCAAAAAGCTGAGCCTGAATACTAATTTTTCCTTCCTTGCAGGTAATCTTCAATTCTTTCATGAAAAAGAAATCTAAGTGATTCATTTTTTTAACCTACCTTAAAATGGTTTAAAGATAATTGAAGGGTCCCTAAAGTAAATTGAAGAAGTCCTCCAATCTTCTGGGCTGGATGACTTGACAAAGGTGACCTGGATGGACCGCAAAGGAATCAAATCCCTTAAATAAGAATTTATTTGACTTAATTTTTAAAAATAAATAATTATACAGTAAAAAAGAAAAAAAAAAGTAAAAAAAAAAGTTTATTCATTTATTATGTGTATATGAGTACACTATAGCTGTCTTTGGACACACCAGAAGAGGGCGTTGGATCCCATTACAGATAGCTGTGAGCCACCATGTGCTTGCTGGGAATTGAATTTAGGACCTCTGGAAGAGCAGCCAGTGCTTTTAACTGCTGATCCATCTGTCTAGCCCCCTAAATGATTCATTTTGTTGGCTGACATACTAATTACTTTTTAAAAGTACATTTATATATTTATTCATTTTAAAGATGTATTTGTGTATATGTGAACGTGTGCTATGTGTGTATGTCAGTGCTCGTGGAGGTCATAAGAGTGTGAGATCTTCTGGGAGTTCCAGGTGGTTGTGAGCCATCAGAAATGGATGGTGGTATCCAAACTCTGGCCTTGGAGAGTGTCTTACTCACGGAGCCCCTTTCAGCCCCTGTAAATTATTTTGGCTAGAAAAATTTCCAGGGACTAAGAAAATGTTAATTAAATAGACACTTTGTAGTTACAGTTTCTAGAGTAATATTATGAGAGGTGAGTTACTCAAGGCTCGGATAGCTCTTACACAGTGTTTAGAACATAATACTTTAAAATGTAAATATAAGTAGATCTGTCAACTATGATCAAAATGGACAGAGTTGATAAAAATGTAAGGTTACTTTGTAAGCAAAATTTTAAGTTAAAATTCATGTATCAGCATTGATACATAGAAAGAAATAACATAATAGAGTAAGTTGAAAGAGGAAGAAAAGTTGTAAAAGTAGATCTTCATAGGTAATTAGCTTTTTGGGTGAAATATTTGCTTAAAGGATATTGCAGCAATTAAGAGCACGTGCTGTTTCTGCATAGGACCTAATTTCAGTTCCCAAAACCTGCCTGCTGGCTTTTTTTTTCTTTTTTAAAGAATTTAATTTTATTTTTATTAATATACTTTTTTACTTATTCACTTTACATGCTGCTTACTGACCCCTGACACTCACAATCTTTCCCCAGTACTCCTGGACCCTTCTTCTCTAAGTCCATGAGGGCCAGCTATCTTAGGACCTTCCTTCTACCAAAGCCAGGTTACCCTGTCCTGGAGAAATATGCTGAGGTTGCTGGTAATGAATGCCTGCTGCTTGGCTTTCTTCTTGCTTCACTTTGCTGGCCTTGGGAAGTTCATGTAGAATAGTCCTTGAACTTGCTACTTCATCCTGATGGTCCAAAAGAATCACTGGTTTTGTTAACATTCTTTTAAAAAAAAATAGATATTTTCTTTATTTATATTTCAAATGGTATCCCCTTTCCTAGATTCCTCTGTGAAAACCTGCTATCCCTTTCCCCCTCCCCCTGCTCACCAACCCACCCACTCCCATTTCCTGGCCCTGGCTGCCCCCTACACTGGGGCATAGAGCCTTCACAGGGCCAAGGGCCTTTCACTGATGACTGTAGGCCATCCTCTGTTACATATGCAGCTAGAGCCATGAGTCCCACCATGTGCTTTCTTTGGTTGGTGGTTTAGTCCCGTCTCCCTACCTATTCAATATAGTACTTGAAGCCCTAGCCATAGCAATTAGACAACAAAAGGAGATCAAAGTGATACAAATTGGAAAGGAAGAAGTCAAAATATCACTATTTGCATATAATATGATAGTATACATAAGTGACCTCAAAAAATTCCACCAGAGAACTCTTAAACCTGATAAATAACTTCAGTGAAATAGCTGGATATAAAATTAACTCAAACAAATCAGTGGCCTTTCTCTAAACAAAAATAAATTAGGGAAACAACACCCTTCACAGTAGTCACAAATAATATAAATAAAATACCTTGGTGTGACTCTAACTAAGGAAGTAAAAGATCTGTATGACAAGAACTTCAAGTCTCTGAAGAAAGAAATTGAAGACGATCTCAGAAGATGAAAAGTTCTTCCATGCTCATGGATTGGCAGGATTAATATAGTCAAAATGGCCTTCTTGCCGAAAGCAATCTACAGATTCAATGCAATCTCCATCAGAATTCCAACTCAGTTTTTCACTGAGATAGAAAGGGCAATTTGCAAATTCTTCTGGAATAATACAAAACCTAGTATAGCAAAAACTATTCTCAACAATAAAAGAACCTCTGGTGGAATCACCGTGCCTTTCCTCAAGCTGTACTACAGAGCAATTATGATAAAAACTGCATGGTACTGGTACAGTGACAGACAGGTAGATCAATGGAATAGAATTGAAGACCCAGAAATGAATCCACACACCTATGGTCACTTGATCTTTGACAAGGGAGCTAAAACTGTCAGGTGGAAAAAAGACAGTATTTTCAACAAATGGTGCTGGCTCAACTGGTGGTCAGCATGTAGAAGAATGCAAATAGATCCATTCTTATCTCCTTGTACAAAGCTCAAGTCTAAGTAAATTAAGGATCTCCACATAAAACCAGAGACACTGAAACTTATAGAGGAGAAAGTGGGGAAGAGCCTCAGACATGCTGGCTTAAAATCAACTGTTACTACAGTTCCAAGGGATGTGATGCCCTCTTTTGGCCTCTTAGGGCTCCTGCTCAGTGCACATAAATTCAGGCCGGTACACACATACCCATGCTCACACAGAGAAATAAAATTGAAAATGCAGTTGTATGGATTATTTATGTTTTCAGCATATGTTTTTTTGTTTTTTGTTTTTTGTTTTTTGTTTTTTTTTCCCGAGACAGGGTTTCTCTGTGTAGCCCTGGCTGTCCTGGAACTCACTCTGTAGACCAGGCTGACCTCGAACTCAGAAATCCGCCTGCCTCTGCCTCCCGAGTGCTGGGATTAAAGGCGTGCGCCACCACGACCGGCTAGCGTATGTTTTCTATATCAAAGATAACACCTCTAATTGTGTACAACTGCGGTTTCTTAGATGAAAAGCGTGTTCTCCTGGTCATTCTGGGGTTGCTTTTTTTTGTTTTTAATTCTTTTTGATCATCCAAATTTCTCTTCAGCCCTGAGAATCCTTGTCTGAATAGCATTAAAAACTTTTGAAACATTACTAATTGACTCCTTTAAATTTTGCCAATACGTTTGTAGTAACAGGATGTATGAGCGTTTTGTTGCTGCTGCTGGTTTTCTGTGGTTCTGGAGTTTGATTCCAGGCTGTTGCATATGCTACGCAAAGCACACGCTCTTCCAGTCTCGGTTAAAATCACAGTTGGCAGATGGTGTTATTCAGTTTGATATTTGCCAACTTTAATAAGTGGTATCATATTTTTACTATAAATGTTTCAGTCTAGAATGATGAAATGTTTCTGCAAGTCATGTAATAGTTTCCCTTGGGATGGTAGAAGTCATCTGCACACAGTGTACACACTTTCATGATAAATGGATGTACTGCTGAGGTTTTTTTTTTTATTTTAATGTGTATGTGTGTGCATTTCTGTGAATGTATACCATGTGGTCATGTGTGTGGGTACCTGCAGAGTCCAGAAGAGGGTGTCTGATCCTCTGGCTGGAGTTAGGTGGGTGGTAAATCCCTTACCCCTTAAGTACCTGGAACAAAACTCAGGTTCTTTGCAAGAGCTGCAGCCACCCTCAAATGCTGAGCCATCTTTCAAGCCTTTGAAAGGTGTTTTTATATAATTAGATAACTGAAGCAAGAACCCCGTATCTCCCCCTCCTTTCTTTCTCTCTATCCCAATAGTAAAGTCATCGTTATCTAGAACTCCCACAGAGATAATAAAAGAATAAAAATAGAATACATATTAGGAAATACATTTCTATTTATAATAGCACAAATACAATTTGTGTGACCAGTCTTTAGGAACAGAGAGTACTTTTGTTTTGGATTTAGATGTTTATTAGCTTCTCAAGAACAAATTTTTGCTACTTAACTGCTTTTTTTGATAGAAAGTTGGGTTTTCAAAATGTGATATCTATTAATAAATACAGCATAATTTCATGTTCCATTTGGGGATTTTTTTAAATGGAGATGTTTTTATTTTATTAAATTATATATTGTTGATAATATTATCTTTCTCTTTTTCCCCCCTTGTATGCTAGGAATCAAATTCAGGTCTTGAATGTACTAAGCAAGTACTCTTCATTGAGCTGTATCCCCAGCCTTGATAATATTCTTGGACTAATTTGGTTCTTTTGGAAGAGTTCTAGTTATTAGTTTTTTAAATTTTGAGTTTAAAAACTTCACCTTTTTCTGAGTAACATAATTTTCATCCTAAGTAACATAGATTTGCATAAGGAAATATTTTTATTTACTCTCTTTTATCTATCTATCTATCTATCTATCTACTTACTTATACTTTTTATTGATTCTTTGTGAGTTTTACATCATGCACCACTGCCCACCATCTCCCCATCCCTTTGTATCTACCCTCTGTCCTTACAACCTCTCCATCAAAAGAAAATTAAAAAACAACATTAAAAACAAACTACACAGAGCATAGCAAACATCTTGTTGTGGCAGTTGTGTGTCACAGTGTGTTACACTGTCCTGAAGCTCACTTTGTAGACCAGGCTGGCCTCAAACTCAGAAATCCACCTGCCTCTGCCTCCCGAGTGCTGGGACTAAAGGCGTGCACCACCACGCCTGGCCCACTGTCTACACTTTCATCCATACATGTTCACTTGCAGATGTTACTGCAGTGAGTCATGGTCTGGTTCTAGGCATCTGGCTTCTGCTACACCATTAATACTAGATCCTCACCGGGATTCCGCTCAGGTATCTTGTTTCCTGTGTCATGGAGATCCTGCAGCTGTGGATCTGCAGGACTGCCTCTTTTACCTTACACACTCCAGCAATTCAGAGTTGAGGTAGATTTGGGGGTGGGCCAACTCAATGCCCTGGATGTAGGCCTGGGTGGTAGCTGAGCTGCTCAGTACCCCAGCTCTCTCACAACAGCACCACCAGGGCAAGCTGTCCAGCACTGTCCCAGCTAGCTTACTCAATGTAGCAGTCTGCTAGGCGCTTGTCGACTCTCCAGCTCCTTGGGGCCAGCTTTCTGGACTGCTTCAGGTGAGAGTGGTCAAGTGTATCCCTCCTCTCCTGCTCACACCCTGCACAGGCAGGTGGCAGGGTGAGCTTCTCTGAGATCACACCTTTGGGGCTGGCTTACTAATTATCACCCCCACGAGGCCAGCTTTACTGTGTTGCCCAGGCGAGGTGCCAGGCCCACATCAGTACTGCAGCTGATGAGGGGCAGGGGCAGAGCCAGCTCTCCTGCTCTCATGACCCTGATTCCATGTGTACGTGGGTGGCAAGGGACAAGGTAGGAGGAACACATCACTTCTGCTCACACACCTCACTAGATAAGTGGCAGGGCTGGCTCTCCCATGCTCATGCCTCCTGGGGCAGTTCACCTTTTGCTCTGCTGTGCTGCTCAGGCCAGGTGCAGGACCTGCTCTCCCAAGTGCTGTGGGGGAGAGGTGTGGTCAGCACACCCACTAAGGGGCAGGGTCAGCTCTGCACAGCCCTTGAACGTCTGTGTGATCCCAAGTGGCTGCCCAGACCAGAGACACCTGAATGGTTTTCAGTGGTAATCTGAACCACAGGTATTAACACATACCCTGGCTGCTTCATGACCACAGACCGGATATGGCCCTCAGTGGCAGCATAGACTGGTACTTCACCATAGCATCAGGTGGCAGGCCAGGATACTCAAAACAGGCTTTTCCTCTCCACTTGGTGTCTCTTCATAATGCTCACCTGTCCCACTTGTCCTTCTCTTCCATCTGTCCACCACATATCTTAGACATTGTAGTGCCCCTGCTTCAGGGAGCCCACATAACTGGTGGGCCTCTAGGTGTCTTGAGGCGTGGAGGTAGGCAGGCCTCTGATTGTCGTTCCCTGTGGCCTGGTGGCAGGTGGGTCTCCAGTTGCCCTTTGCCTGCCTGTGCTGCCAAAAAAAAAAAAAAAAAAAAAAAAAAAAGATAATAATAATAGAGCTATCTATCTCCAGGCATTCATTTATTAAATCAGTTTGTTGTTGTTTTGTTTTGTTTTGCTTTTTTGAGACAGGGCTTCTCTGTGTAGCCCTGGCTGTCCTGGAACTCACTTCGTAGACCAAGCTGGCCTCGAACTCAGAAATCTGCCTGCCTCTGCCTCTCAAGTGCTGGGATTAAAGGCGTGTGCCACCACTGCCCGGCTAAATCAATTTTTTTTTATACCTTTCTTTGTCCCAAGATGGTAAACTAAGTCACATAAACTATTTTAAATGGAGCACTGTTTTTGAGATGCTGGAAAAAACCCACTTGGGATTTCAGCTAAATAAAAGTTTTATTTAGCACCGTCAGTGTCCTTGTTCTATTGGCTCTAAGGTATTCTGGTAAGTCATGTCAGTATGGTCGCTGTTCTTGCAGAGCTGTGTTACTATAGGGTTTCAAATGACAAAAGCAATGCAACCCAGAACAAAAAAGCACGATGATTCCAGCTTATGACATGTGCTATAACTGATGTTGGAAAAACTCACTGTTGACAGAGTCTTCAGGATAGACACGCTGGGGAAGTAACATTGATATGTTAGTGTGTAGACTGGACCAGCTGCTTGGACAAATAGAATAATGTGTTCCAGTGGAACAAATGAGGGCCGGATCACACTGATAGATAGTACTAGACTAGTAAGGAGATGTGTACTTTACTCAAAATGCAATAAGAAGCCAAGAAATGAGTCTGTAGTGATTGGAGAGATAGCTCAAGCTGCTTAAGGGCACTTGCTGCTCATAAAGAGGGCATATACCTACCTGGCTTATAACTGCTAGTAACTTCAGCCCCAGAGTATTTCATATCTTCTTGGCCCCCATGTGCATATACAGACATAGGCCTGTACATATAAATAAAAAATAAAATAAAATTTAAGAAATGATAGTGTTATCATCTAATTTATTCTAAAATCTAGATAAGAAAGGGAAGACTAGTAATGAGGTAAGAAATGTTGAAGACCTGACCTAGTGAGGATGGTAGAGACCTCCTCAATAGATTTGGAATATAGTTAGGAAAGAAATGTGAGGACTTGACAAGTATAGTTCTGTAATTCCACCACTTAGGGAAGCTGATATGGAAAGACTATATAGGTTTGAAGACAGCCTGTCCTATAGGTGAGACCTTGTTTTTAAGGTAGTTGAGGAGACAACTCAGTGGGTAAGAGTGTTTGCTGTGCATATGTAAGGACTGACCTGCATTTGAATCCTTTGCATCCAAGTAAAAAGTTAGCATGACAATGCTGAGACCCAGAATTAGGGGAGGGACTGGGGAGGAGGATCCTGGGAGCTCCAGCCTGATTAGCCAAAAGGATAAGCTTCAGGTTCAGCAAGAGACTTTGTCTAAGGCCATTAAGGGAGAGAGTGCTAGAAGAAGTTACCCAGTGGGCACTTGGAGGCACATATCTGTATATTTACATATGGGCAACCCTTCCTGCCACATGACCACACAGTTGTGATTGATTATTAAATAATTGGAAGGAAGCAAACATAATTGATACTTTGTTAGATTTTATACTCAGTAAATAAAAATATTCAATGAACACTGTATATCTACTAACTTGGTTTTTATTTTCTTTGGTTTCATAATGAAGATTTTAAAATACAGTTTTAGAGGTAAAATTATTGTGGCTGGAATGGATATACAGGAACACTGATAAAGAAGACATCCCTGAAAATACAGTATGAATGAATAAAATACAAATTATGGAAACCATTCATTGCTAAAAGACCCTGTCTGTCTTGAACATTTAATAAATAAATGACTTAAATATGTGCTCAGACAGTTATTATATTTTCTGTTTTCCTGAGAATCTGAGTTTCTATCTGATATCATTTTCTTTCAATTTAAAACTCTGTTAACAATTTCATGTAGCTCTGCAGCTTGATGTAGCTCCACCCTTAGACTTTTTTTTTTTTTTTTTTTCGAGACAGGGCTTCTCTGTGTAGCTCTGGTTGTCCTGGAACTCACTCTGTAGGCCAGGCTGGCCTCGAACTCAGAAATCCGCCTGCCTTTTTTTTTTTTTTTTTTTTTTTAACTTTCTCTCTTCTTCATATTTAACAATTTTACCAATTTACTTATTGACAATTGGCAATGACTTTTTGGTGTTGTTGTTGTTTTGTAGCTTTGATTGTCTTAGGACTAGTTCTGTAGATCAGGCTGGCCTTGAACTCAAAGATCCATGCTGGGATTAAAAGTATGCATCACAACCACCTGGCAGCTTAGTCTCTCTTAAACTAAGCTCACCAATGAGTCCTAAAATTTTAGACAGCGTCATGTTTTGGTTATATATACTTTTTCGAGACACACGGTTTCTCTGTGTAGCCCTGGCTGTTTTGGAACTCACTTTGTAGACCAGGCTGGCCTCGAACTCAGAAATCCGCCTGCCTCTGCCTCCTGAGTGCTGGGATTAAAGGAGTGTGCCACCATGCCTGGCCTGGTTCTATTTTTCTATTTTCTTATGTTTTGCTCTCATTCAAGTTTTTATTTTATTATTTTGGTAGCAGTGTATAGAATGTGGATAAATGGGACACAGGAAAACCAAATCAGGCAAGAAATCATGAAGTTCTAACAGGCGATACATGTATGTATGTACGTATATGTGTATATATGTATATATATATATATTGTGAGTGCATGCACATATAAGTATAGGTGCCTATGGATGCCAGAAGGAGCATGTCAGAGCCCCTGGAACTAGAGTCATACATAGTTGTAAGCTACCCAATATGGGTGCTGGGAATTGAACTGAATATATATCTTTTAAAGATCTGTTCTTGCCATATAGACTATAATAGCCTCAAACTTAGTGCATACCTAACATGGTCTTGAATTTGCTATTTTCCTGCCCTAACCTCCTGGGTGATAATGCATCTGATATTCTTTTTTACTTCTTAATCCCTTTAAATGTTCTGATTCTGAGCTATTTTTTTTCTACTGTTATTTTTGTCACCTCTAGTTAGACATTGTATTACAGACTAATACATTCTATGACTAGAAAAAAAATCACTCAATTCTATTCTAGAGGATATATCATACAAGAATAGGACATTTTTAATTAAGGACTTGTTTGTTTGTTTGTTTGTTTGTTTGTTCTGTTTGTTTTTCAAGATGAGGCTTTTCTAGGTAGCTCTGGCAGTTCTGGAATTTGCTTTGTAGACAAGACTGGCCTCAAACTCAGTGATTTGAACACCCCTTCTGCCGCCAGAGTGCTGGGACTAAAGGCATGCACCACCATGCCCCATAATTACAGTCTTTAAAAGTTGAAAATCAGCGAGATTAAAGAAGGAATAGATGTTTTAGTTGTTATTCCCCTTGTCCCAAATCTGCATGTTTTAGAGCTTTCTAGGTTTTGTTAGAGATAATATAACTGAATTTTCCCTGTCTTGTCGATTTTGAGGAAGGTATTATGGCAGCATAAGAAAGTTACAACCTTGACTTCAGGGCACAAGGTGATAGGAAACTCTCTTTCTTTCTCTCTTTCTCTTTCTTTCTTTCTTTCTTTCTTTCTTTCTTTCTTTCTTTCTTTCTTTCTTGATTTATTTATTATTTTACATAAGTACACTGTAGCTATCTTCAGATGTGCCTGAAGAGGACTTAAGATCTCATTATAGGTGGTTGTGAGCCACCATGTGGTTGCTGGGATTTGAACTCTGTACCTTTGGAAGAGCAGTCAGTGCTCTTACCCACTGAGCCATCTCGCCAGCCCCAGGAAACATTTCTAAAAGAAGTTGACACTTGATTTGTCTCTTGTAAAATCTCTAAGAGTTAACTTGGTGTTGGGGAGCTAGGATATGGGTAAAGAGGAGAGTTTATAAAAGGGACAATATATTTAAAGATGAATTAATGACAGTTTGGGGGAGCTGTAAACATGGTTTTGAATGTAGAGCTTTGAAGCACAGAAGATAATTAGGTTCACATTATTAGGAAACCTATCTTGAATATGATGAGAAGTTAGTTAACTGGAATAGCATGATTACAAATTATAGTAGTGTTTGGGGAGAATAATTTGGAAGGGTTGACAGGGAAGTCCAGAAGAGTTTAATAGGGAGACGTTGTAATTCATGCAAGAAATGGTAAGGAAATTTTATAGTTCAAAATTATAATGCATTTATAGTCGCTGCTGATTCCTGAAGGCCAGATGGTCATGCTAGTATGGAGCGAGAGAGCAGTGGAGTGGTTGTGAGTTAGCAGCTTGTGGCAGTGGAGTGGTTGTGAGTTAGCAGCTTGTGTGTGCTGTCCTGAGGACGGTGGTTCTCAGTCATACGCTCACAGCAGCTTCCTTTTCGGCAGCTTCCAGCATTGGTGGTGGTAGTTTTTATGATTTTGGCAGAGACAAGTGGTTCTGTGGAGTTGTTTATCAGAAGTTACTCAGTCTGGGGCTCTCCTCTTTGCTTTTCCTAGTGAACTTGTGAGCTTGTAAGGTTTTTGTAGTAAGTTCACTTTTGCTTAGGTTATTTACACTGGATCTGATCCTGTGTTAATACTCTTTTTTTTTTTTTTAATTTTTTATTAGATATTTTCTTCATTTACATTTCAAATACTATCCCAAAAGTCCCCTATACCCTCCTCCCGCCCTCCTCCCCTATCCATTCACTCCTGCTTCTTGACCCTGGCGTTCCCCTGTACTGGGGCATATAAAGTTTACTAGACCAAGGGGCCTCTCTTCCCAATGATGGCCGACTAGGCCATCTTCTGCTACATATGCAGCTAGAGACACGAGCTCCAGGGTGGGGGTACTGATTGGTTCATATTGTTGTTCCACCTATAGGGTTGCAGACCCCTTCAGCTCCTTGGGTACTTTCTCTAGCTCCTCCATTGGGGGCCCTGTGTTCCATCCTATAGATGACTGTGAGCATCCACTTCTGTAGCAAGATTTTGCTGAAAGGACCCTGATATAGCTGTCTCCTGTGTGACACTTTGCCAGTGTTAATACTCTTAACTGGTCCTAACCAACGCTGATTTATGGGCTACAGATGGGTCACTGGTAATTCGCCTTTAGCTCTTAGTGGTAAATGTTACTTAAGTTTTCATCTGTGGTCACCCGAAATAAAGTACTGGCTAAAGCAAAGCTTCAGTGGACTGAGTAGTGGTATATTTTGGGAGATAACAGGATTATAAGGATTATGTGAAGATTGTGGTTTTTTAACTCTACAGCAGAGTTTAAAAGTGATTTTTCTCTAAGATATTTAGAAATATTTGGTGACATTTTTGGTTATCATCATGGAAGGGAGAGAGTATAATTGGATCTAGTGTATAGAGAGCCAGGATGTTGTGGAGTAATACTGTTTCTTTTTCTCTCCAACAGCAATTATCTGACCCAGACTGTCGGTAGTACTGAGTCTGAGAAACTCTGGTTTAAAGAAAACCAGTTTCTTTAAAAGGGTCACAATTTTTAAATCATGGCTGGTTATTGTTAGAGAACTAAGGAATTCTATCTTTAGTCTAAAACTATCTTTTATCATATAAGTCTTGTAACTATCAGGTTCAGAGTTAGACAAGTTATTCAACTATAATAAAGAATGAGCTCAGAAATTTGTCAGACTTTTTAGATTTATAAGGTGGGTCACCTTATAAATAAAAAAGAGTGAGATTTTAAGAATTGGATTGCTAGGAATTTGGAATATTTGGATGACTTTAGGTTTCTTTTGAGCTTAAACTATCCTCAGGCTCACAATATAATCAATATATAATGATAATTATAATCAATAATCAATGTTGGGCTTGAATTCTTGACACTCCCTACTTCCTGCCTCCACCTTCCAAGTGCTAAGGTTATAGGTGAATACTACACCTGGCTAACTAGGTATTCTGAATCTGTAATTTTTCTTTATTACTCCTTGCCTGCTTTTCTTACTTGATTCTGTGGCTGTGGCAAATGTCATGAACAAAAGCCACTTAGGAGAGGAAAGGTTTATTTCAGTTTACACTTCCCAGTAATAGTTCTTCACTAAGGGAAATTGGGATGGGAACCATGAAGGATGGCTGCTTAATGGCTTATTTGTGGACTCCTGCTTTGCTAGTTTTTTTCCAGAACCACCTGCATAGGATGATGCTGCCCATAGTGGACTAGTCTCTCTCACATCAATCATAAATCAAGACAATCTCTCACAGACTCTGTCATAGACTGTTATGATCAAGACAGCTCTTTAATTGAGGTTCCCTCCTTCTAGGTGACACTAAGTTGTGTCAGGGGACCAGCAGCAGCAACATCCTATTTTCCATAACTGAAAGAATGGGTTCGCTTTGCCTAAAGGTGCCATAGTGGCCTCCCCCCCCCCCCTTCTGCACAATATGGTCTTGATATGTATACAGCCCAACTTGTCCTCAGACTCACTGTGTAGCTCAGCCTGGCTTTGAACTTGTGATTCTCTTGTTTTAGGTTGCCAAGTAATGAAATTATAGATGTCTACCATCACATTTGGCATGGCCTTGCTTCTTAAAAATCATTGTCACTCCACCTCTTGGCTTTCAGAACAGCTAAAGTCAGTCTCATTGATGAAAGACAAGTTTTATGTGTTGCAGTATAATTTTACTAATTTCTATTAGCAGACCCCCCCCCCGGAAATACATATAAAAGGAGGAATCTGATTTTATTGGGTGAATTTATTAATACAGGCTACCCTATACAGTTTCAGATTTAGTACTTATTCAAACAGTTCAAACTGTTTCTAATTGTCTGCTGGTTTGATTGACAGACAATTTGATTCTTGATCTACACTGAATAAAATTGAGATACCCACTGGGTATGGTGGTACATGCCAATAATCTCAGCATACAGGAAACTAAGAAGGATTACATGTTTGAGGCCAGCCTAGGTTACATAGCATGACTGTTGTCTTAGGAAACTAATGGGGAGTTGAATAGATAGATTGCTTCTAGCATGGCTGATACCCGGGACTCAAGTCCCAGCGCCACATAAGCCATGCATAGTGGCACATATGCAGTCTCAGCACTTTGGAGGTATAGGAGGATTATAAATTCAAGTTTATCTTAGGCAACATACTGAGTTGGAATGCATGAGATCCTGTCTCAAAACATATAAGGAAACAGAACAAATACTGAAATGGAACACTTGTTGGGTTAGGAAAGTCGTAGGCTAGAATTATGTGAAACTGGCTTCTTTAGTTTCTGGCCATAGAGGCATATTTACCCTTACTGAATGAATGATGCTTCGTGTAATTCTATCATCTATCACCAATGTTCTCTGCTACTTTTAAGAAAGTACAGTTGTGAGGGAACTACTGTCATCCTTTAAAAGTGCTGTTGGGATTGTCTTCTCTGGCCTTGGGGTGAGTGTGAAAAATTCTGCTACTAAATTTGCCACCTGTATTCAGTTGAATCCTGGATGGGTAGAGGCAATATAAGCAAGGCATAAATAGTTACCTGGTGCACAAATGGTCAGAGTTCTGAGAACTGACATGGAAGGGAAGCTCTCTAAGGCCTTATTTGGTTGGATAACAGAGTAAAAATAAAACCAGAACACCTCAAGTTTGAAGACTATAGGCTTTTTGTCACTGTGATGGAATTACCCAGCTTTGTGTCTTGTGTTACTTCACAGATCTATAACTCCTTGAAGAAAGGAAAGTACTTTATTTTAAGGAGAGACTGTTAAGATATTACAATTAAGTAAATCAATTTTCTTTATCTCTTTGTGTGAACAAAGGGACTTTTGGTCATATACAAGAAAAATACTTAAACCTCTCAAAGATTATTAGAATTGGAACTAATCCTAATTCCTAGTGACTAAGGATCAATGTATTCCAACAATATGCTGAGAGCTTGGAGTAGTTAGATTCAGATTGCAGCTTGGCTTTGGCTTTTCGCAGTAGCCTAAGGGAGCCATCAGTTCATTATGTAAATTAAAAATTCTTAGTACATACTTAGAATCGATACATTTAAAAGCTGAAAGAATCACTCAGCTGTCTTCTCTACTTATGGATTAAGAGTCACTCTGGTGTTTCATTTTACACCCTAAATCACAGAAATTAATCCTGTGTTGAAGATGTGAAAGGTTTAAATTTCATTTAACTTTTGCTTTGCTAATGTAGAAAATACATTTCTTTACCCTGCCCCATCTGGCCCTCCACTCCAAGCTCCACCCACTCCTGACTTATTTATTTATTTTATGTATATGAGTACACCATTGCTCTCTTCAGACACCAGAAGAAGGCATCGAATCCCATTACAGATGGTTGTGAGCCACCATGTGGTTGCTGAGAATTGAACTCAGGACCTCCGGAAGAGCAGCCGGTGCTCTTAACTGCTGAACCATCTCTCCAACCCTAGAAGATACATTTTTGTAGAGATTTTTAAACTTGTACTACTCCTGTTGCTAGTTCTGCATATAACCTCTTGGCCAGAAATAGATTCTGGTACCTGGTAATTGGTTCAAGCATATTAATTAACAGAGTCTCGGAAATAGCCAACAGTGTACTACATCAACACTATATTGTCTCCATGACTAGGGTAGCTTTTTGGTTCTTTGCCATAATTTAATCTATAAGAATTTTGTTCACCATCAGTAGTTTACTACAGTGGTTCCCTATAGAATGACGTCATGTTGATGCATAAGACTTTCTGACAGAAAATCAATAAGCACTTAGATCTTTTGTAAAGTCACAGCTGATAGTAGGACATACATTCCATAAAAAAATGTAAGAACATTACACCTTAGTGATTTTTTTTTTTGAGGTTACAATGTTTTGGGTTATGATAAGATATATTTCTGAAGTATAAACTACTTTATCTTACTTATATTTCCTAATGTCCAGATACAGTAATTGGCTGGTTTTGTTAGCTTCAGAGTTAGCATATTAAAGTATATCACCTTAACCACTTTACTGATAGTCCACAAAGCTACCATTGGGTTGCTACATGACAGGCTCTGACAGGAGAGTAGCAGTTTTGAGCTTATTCATTTTGGAAGTAATTTCTTTGAAAAGAATTATTAGCTTGATGTTATACCTAATAGAGAACAAAAGTCCAAATACTGCATTTGAGTGATAGGAACTACCCATGCAGGACAAAGTTGACAGTTTCTGCTGTCACATAGAAATGATATACATGGAACTGAGCAAAATGAGAGGATTTGAGAGCACACGTACATTGAATAAGCAAGAAGGCCTTTCTGCACTGCTAGTCCTCTCGCACCCCACCTCCCATGGCTTTAAGTCTGAAGAGTTCACTCTGTACTTGGCTAACGGTTCTGTATGCTCTGTTGACACTTGCAAACTTAAGATAAGATTCTGATAGAAATTGCCAAGTGCCTCCTAATAATCTATTCTTTTATCTGTAGACCCAAAGCTTTTTACCCCTCCAACACAGCTGTCAGTCAACCAATAGACTTCCTTGGAAGTGACTGTGATCATATGACTGGGTTTAGATATGTAATATCTGTAAGCAAATTTGCTTTTCCAGAAGATTCCTTAAGTAATAATTGTCTTCTCAGTTTCTACGTGAAACAAAGCTAGGCCTGGATATAATGTAGAGGTTATAGGAGTGGGGATTGTAAATTCTAGGCTATCCTGGGCAACTTGTGAAATCCTTGGTTAAACAGATTTACTAACAAACACTCCATCCCAAACTGTCAAATAAGTGAAAGACATAGCTGTAATATTCTTAGCTGGTGTGAAAATCATGGAGTGGTTTTGATCTAGGGAACTATCATGATGAACTTCGATTTTGGGGAACTTACTTTCACACTACTAGAAACTTGAACATGAGTTGAAGTGCAGTGAAATGGGAAACCAAGAGATCTCTAAACTCCTGCTTGTTGTCCAGTGAGATGTACATTTGTGATTGTGAATACAGCTAGCAGGAGGAGTATGTTCAGTTATAGAAAACACATTTGATAAAGTTTGCTTAAAAAAACTGATAGTCAGGCCGGGCGTGGTGGCGCACGCCTTTAATCCCAGCACTCGGGAGGCAGAGGCAGGCGGATTTCTGAGTTCGAGGCCAGCCTGGTCTACAGAGTGAGTTCCAGGACAGCCAGGGCTATACAGAGAAACCCTGTCTCAAAAAAAAACAAAAACAAAAACAAAAACCTGATAGTCAACAGAATTTGGAGTAACACATCTCAGCCACTG
>LR749795.1:1336070-1360677 GCA_902729485.2 Mus minutoides
TTTTTTTTTTTTTTTTTTTTTTTTTTTTTTTTTTTTTTTTTTTTTTTTTTTTTTTTTTTTTTTTTTTTTTTTTTTTTTTTTTTTTTTTTTTTTTTTTTTTTTTTTTTTTTTTTTTTTTTTTTTTTTTTTTTTTTTTTTTTTTTTTTTTTTTTTTTTTTTTTTTTTTTTTTTTTTTTTTTTTTTTTTTTTTTTTTTTGAGCTAGAGTTTCTCTGTATATGTAACCTTGACTGTCATGGAACTCTCTCTGTAAACTAGGCTGAACTTGAACTCACAGAGATTTGCCTGCCTCTACTTCATGAGGGCTGGGATTAAAGGCTTGCAAAACCGCTGCCCAGCTAAAGAGGGCATTTTAATTCAGTAGGATAATGTAGTCTAAGCAACTTTATGAAAAGTCAAGTCAATATTTAGTGTCAATCATGTACTCTTAGCATTTCACTGTGTGTGTATGTAAATTATGTGGTTTAGTGCAGGTGGGCATATGCTGTGACACATATATAGTCATCAGAGGTAAGAGTAGGTTTTTTCCTTTGGTTGCGGGGATCAAACTCAAGTCCTCAGGCTAGTACTTTTAGCCACTAAACCCATCTCATTAGCCCATCAATTTATATTCTTTTACCACTGTTCCCAATGGCTTGAAGTAACAGACAGTTGTTGGTTTTGACATTTACTTTCTAAATTGTGGTTGGATTTATATATTAATGAATTATGAGTTTACAAAGAATAAAGTCATGTAGTATTCATGTATTACATATGCTGCTGGTTTGGGTTTTTTTCTTTGGTTTTTTTTTTTTGTCTTTTTTTTTTTTTTTTTGAGACATGGTTTCTCTGCATCTTGCCCTGGCTGTCCTGAAACTCCCTCTGTAGACCAGGCTGGCCTCCTGCTGCTGGGATTAAAGGTGTTTACTACCATTGCTGGGCTGATCCTGCTGTTTTTGAATAAACCAGTTTCAGTACACTGCACAAGTATACTATATAGAGAGTAGTAGACATAGGCATAACAGAACTGTCTGCCTTATTTATTTATTTATTTTTGTTTTTTTTCGAGACAGGGTTTCTCTGTGTAGCCCTGGCTGTCCTGGAACTCACTTTGTAGACCAGGCTGGCCTCGAACTCAGAAATCCTCCTGCTTCTGCCTCCCGAGTGCTGGGATTAAAGGCTTGCGCCACCACGCCCGGCCCCATTTATTTTCTTAATGACATAATTTGTTCTTTACATATTGTGTTTGTTTAATATGTATTCATGGCCTTTACGGGTAGGAATAGAGTTTGGCTAGTAGCAGGAAGCTTAAGGTTCTCCCGCCAAACACTGCACATCTGGCATAATTGCATACGTCTGTAACATCAACACTTAAGAGATGGAAAAAGGAGAATTAGAAATTTAAGGTCACACTCAGCTATATAATGAGTTTGAGGCTTGTTTGGGTTACAGGAGACTATGTCAGGGGAAAAATAGCCTTCTTACTCAGTTGTGTAAAAGTCCATGGGCTCTTTGCTAAGTTTAACTTGTGGGGGGCGCGTTGTGTATTCCAAATAAATCTTTTGAATAATAGGAGATTATGATGGAAAAAAAACCTGGAAAATCACATTATATTCCTACCTCTATTATTGACTAGCCAGAAAAGACTTGTTTCAGTTGAAAAAGCAGTCTTGTTCCTTTAAATTCAGAGTAGTTCAGATAGGAAAGGCTTTTGTAGAATGACTTCTTTCCATTAGTTAACAAATAGTTTTCCCTTCTTATCCTTTGGAAATGAGTCTGTACAGACAGAAACATTTATATCTACTTATTTTGGTGAGGTTTGGGTTTCTAGTAATTTTGGCATTGTTACACAGCCTTCTGGATAGTAAGAATAATAACATTTTAAAAAAAAATTTAAATTTTTAAAAATTTTTACTGAAAAACAAATTTTATAAATTGAGTGGGTAATTTGAGCATTGTAAAATTCTTTAGATTAGCCTGTATCATATTAAGGTGAATAAGTTAATTTTATATATCTCAGATACCAAAAAGTTTGGTTTTCTACTATTGTACTTTTTTGTTGAAGCCCTTTTCTGGATGTTATTTTTCTCAGTGAGAAAGAATAGTTACAAGGGGATCCAAGAGAACTGTTTGCTGATAGAATGGAGTAAAAGCCATGGAACTAACGTAAGGAATGTATTGTGACATATTTTAAACTTGACTTTTTTCTTTTGGGAGGGAAATAGTCTCATGCTAATATTGGTTATGTATTTTATTATGATGGTGATTTTATGGCACAATATTCTGGAAAGGCTGTTTGTGTAATATGAAAACAGTAGGTAACAGGCATAGAGGTTTTTATGTTTGTTTTGACTTTTTTCAGACAGGGTTTGTGTAAACCAGGCTGGCCTCAAACTCAGAAATCCACCTGCCCCTGCCTCCCAAGTGCTGGGATTAGAGTTTGTGAGCCATCACTCCCTTTCAGTTTAGGCATAGAGTTGTAAAAGTGTTTCAGACTGCCTAAAAAAAAAACAGAACAGGTATTCTGGGGATATCACTTACTTGGTAGAGTGCATGTTTTTACATACCCTAGACCTTGCATTCAGTCCTCAGCACTGCAGAAACCTGACATGGTGGCACATGCTTATAATCCTGGCATGTGGAAAGTAGAGCTAGACTGTTGCTGTACCCAGATATCGCTACTCTCTAAATTGTCCTGGTGACTGCAGCAGCGCTCCTTACTACCCGCCCCAAAGTTCTGGGTTTTCCAGTGAAAGGCGCGCGCATGCGCACGCAAACAAGCACTCACACAAACACATGGAGCCTTATATTTTAATATGTCATAAACAGCTCAATGGCTGGGCCACTTCCAAACCTCCATGTGACTAACACACTCCCCTTTGATATTCCTGAGTTATTATTTACTAAAACCTATATTCCATCTTGGCTGCCCCAGACCCAGACCTGCAGCCTTCTCTGTCTGAGTTCCCCAACACCTACATGGTTACTATGTTCTTTGTTCTGCACACCTCAGGCCTGGCTTCTACTTCTTTTCTGGCATGGTGGCTATCTCTCTTCCTGCTGCTTCCTCACTCCCTTGCCTGGGAATCCTAAGTCCCGGCTCTGTCTCCCGACCCAGCCTTAACCAATCAAAACCAACTAGGGGCAGGGTCCCTCAGCATCTTATGTGCGGGATGTGCAGATTCCTGTGCAATTTTGGGGCCCTAATTAACATAATACATACAGTGTGAGACCAAATATGTAACAGTAGAGGATTAGAAGTGCAAGGTCATCTTAGACTACTTAGAAAGTTTGGAGGCAAGCTTGGCTACTTTGGGGGGCGGAGAGGAAGAGGAAGAGGAGGAAGAGAAAAAAAAAGAACAGGGATTAGTTTTGAGACAAGATTTTTGTTGGCTCTATTTAAATATTTGTTGCTGAATACACATTCTATGGATTAATGGCCAGATTTATCCAATATGGCTCTAGAGGGAAGAGTGTGACCAGCAGATTAGTTTAAAAGAATTTTCCTCCCATGAAATGAAATTAAATGCCTACTACTGTAATAAAACATGAGTCTGGAAGCTGGGGGTAGTAGTGGCAGCAGTGACACACACCATTAATCCCAGCTCTTGGGCAGCAGAAGCAGGCGGATCTCTCAGTTCAAGGCCAGCCTAGTCTACAGAGTGAGTTCTAGGATAGTCAGGGCTACACAGAGAAACTCTGTGTTGAAAAACCAAAAGGAAAAAAAGAAAGGCTGGAAAGATAGCTCCATGGTTAAGAACACTGGCTGTTCTTCCAGGTTCCTCAGGTTCAATTCCCAGCACCCACATGGTGGTTTACAGCCATCTGTGATCTCAGTTTCAGGATATCCACTGCCCTCCTCTAGACTCCACTGGTACTGGTACTGGTACAAGGTTTGTGTGTAGTACATAGACATATATGTAGGAAAACACCCATACACATAAAATTAGAAAACAGTATTAACAGATAATCTTCTCAAGAAGCTATATCAAATTACTATAAATATAAACCTCACATATATTGTAAATTTAATATTGTAAAACTGGGAATTTTAAAACAACAGGGATTCAGTTTCTTACAGTTTTAAAGGCTTAGAGATCAAGGTTAAGATCTAAGTAAGGTTAGATTCTTCCAGAGAACTGAGGGGAGAGTCAGTTCCATGTGCAAATCCTGCCTTGGAACATGGCTACTGGAAGGCCTTGGCATTTTTTGGCTTGTAGTTTTATCATTCCAGTCTTTGCTTTTCATCTTCATGTGGCATTTCCCCCATGTTGGTATGTGTTTCTGATTTTTTTTCTTATGATACCAGTCATTGGAGTTGGGTCCACTCTAATCCAGCATGACATCATCTTAACTAATTATATCTGCAAAGACATTGTTTTCAGATAAAGTTTGTTCTCGGTATTTAGGTAATTGTGGATAGATAATTCAACCTAGTATATATACCAAACAACAAAATACATGCTGTATATTCTGGGACTAAGTATATATGCTGTATATTCTGGGAGTCTAAAGTTATTCAAATTAATCTAAACATACCTATCTTGTAATTATAATACAAAAAGTACATATAGAAAAACACTAGGGATGGGGGGAGAGAAATATGCTCCTTAAGCTTTAATGGACAAGGTTCTCTTTCTGGTTTATATTTACCTATATTCAGTGCCACTTACTGAACTACTATGGTCATTTGCAATTTGGACTATCATAATAAAGCCTACTATGAGTTTTTTCATTTCTTTTGAGTGATATGGCTGTATCACACAGTATATATATGATTAGCTTAAAAATTCTTCTTCGAAGTATGACAGGCATATTGAACAATACCATATCACAATACTTAGTGAATTTTGCTAAGTGAACATACTTATGTAATCAGAGTACAGATATAGAAACACAACATTAACCAACACATTAGAAACCTCTCACCCCTCCCAATCATTAGTATCCACTGACATTATTTTAGCAATTTTTTCTAGTAGAATATAATAATTTTTCTTCTTTAACATAGGGGTGGGAGTATATTCTTCTTTGTCAGAACATATTCTCCTTTGTCTTGTGCAAGGGTACCATTATTTGAATTTATTGTATAGGAGATAAGAAACTTTTGTTTAGCTAGCTGAACAAACTGGTGCCCTAAAAGATTCAGCTTCTAGTATGCAAAACAAACACAACCAATAGAAAGAAATGATGGTTTCATTTAAAAAAAATTGCCTAATGTGAAAGTATAATTTTACCAAACATCATTTACCAAATATAAAACACTGTTTATGGCTGATGTATGTGTGTGTGTGTGTGTGTGTGTGTGTGTGTGTGTGTGTGTGTGTGTAGTGGTAGAATATACATATATCTGTAAAGTAACAGGTTCTTTCTGTATCACCTATCCCTGGAAAACACAATGAAATACTGCATTAGTAATTTTTTGTTGCTTTGGTAAAACTTTGATGAAAGCAACTTGGAGGAAGAAAGTGTTTATTTGAGCTTGTGGATCTATAGGGATTGTGCCCCTCATTGAGCAATGGCGTAGCAATAGAAGCAAGCTGGCTGGTAACATTATACCAGACACAGGAAGCAGAGAGAATAAGTGGGTCCAGGTTTCAAAGCTAGCCGCCTCAGTAACTCTCTTCCTCCAGCAATGTTCTTCCTCCTTAAAAGATTCTACAACCTTCTTAAATCAAGTGTTCAGATACATGAGACTATGGAGGAAATTTCTCATTCAAATTACCACAAACACTAATGGACATATTTGAATATTGATTTTGTTTTGTTTGAGACAGGATCTTACTGTGTAGCCTTGGCTGTCCTGGAGCATGCTATGTAGACCAGGCTGGCCTCAACTCACAGAAATCTGTCTGGCTGGCTAAGCCTCCTGAGTGCTGGGATTAATTAGAGGCCTGCTGCTTTATTCTTAAGAAGAAACACAAAAGTCATTTTGGTTTTGTGTTATTGCTTTGTTTTTAAAAATATTTTAATTTTGAACAATTTGGATACAAAGAAGATATAAACAGGATTTTCACATTTTTCTTGTCAAAACTGATAAATTAAGATTAGTTGATTATTAGGAATGGTATTAATTATAGATTGTATTTAGATTTTTAACAGTTTTTAATATCTTTTAGTTTAGGATGCAAGTCAAGACTAGATTTTCAGTTATGTTTATGCCTTCTTAGTGTCCACTGACTTATGAGTGTGACAGCCTTAGTATGTGCTTTGTTCTGCAGTTCTGAAGAATATGCACTGGTTATGTGTGTGTGAGTATATGTGTGTGTGTGTGTGTGAGTGTATGTGTGTATGCGTGCACGCTTGTGTCTTAGTCACTATTCTATTGCTATGAAGAGCCACCATGATCAAGTTAACTCTTATAAAAGAAAGCATTTAATTGGAGTCTTGCTTACAGTTTTAGAGGTTTAGTTCATTATTATGGAAGGGAACATGGTGACATGCAGGCAGGCACTGGAGTAGTAGCTGAGAGCTACTCCATCCTGACCCATAAGCAGAGAAAGGGAGACTAGACCTGCCATAGATTTGAAACCTCAAAGCCCACCCCACTTATGCATTTCCTCCAACAAGGCCATGCCTCCAAATTCTTCTAATCTTTTCAAGCAGTGCCACTCCCTTGTGACTAAGCATTCAAATATATGACTCTCTGGGGGTTATTCTTACTCAAACAACTACAGTTGGTATGTGCGCATGTGTTGGGGGTACATGTGGAGACTAGAGTTCCACATCAGGAGTGTTCTTGAATTACTTTCCACCTTATCTTTTGAGACAGGATGATCTCTTAATGAATCTGGAGTTTACTGATTTGCTGGACTGGCTAGCCAGCAAGCCTCTGGGATCCTCCCATCTCAGCTTACCCAATCTTGTGGTTTACAGAAGCAGCAACATGCTTCGGGGGAGCGGGCTCTGGGGATTGTACTCAGGTTGTTGTGTTTACACAGCAAGTTGTTATTACTTTACCCAGGAGCCATCTCTTCAGCACCTAGTTCAGCATTTTTAAGAATATCCCTCAGTTTAGTTTGTTTGATATTTTCTGGTGATTAGCTCAGGGCTGTGGTTTGGGGGATTGTCATCAGATGCTTCCTTTGCTTTTCATTGCCTCAGAGCCTGTACAGAACCAGTGACATCACTGAAGAGGCGGATTTTTTTTTTTTTTTGAGACAGGGTTTCTCTGTGTAGCCCTGGCTGTCCTGGAACTCACTTTGTAGACCAGGCTGGCCTCGAACTCAGAAATCTGCCTGCCTCTGCCTCCCAAGTGCTGGGATTAAAGGTGTGCGCCACTATGCCCAGCAAGGTTGATCTTTTCCACTTGGTTAAGATTACAAAAGGATGGAGCATCCAGAGACCACCCCACCCGGGGATCCATCCCATAATCAGCCACCAAATCTAGACACTATTGCATATGCCAGCAAGATTTTGCTGAAAGGACCCTGATATAACTATCTCGAGTGAGGCTATGCCAGTGCCTGGCAAATACAGAAGGGGATGCTCACATTCATCTATAGGATGGAACACAGGGCCCCCAATGGAGGAGCTAGAGAAATTACCCAAGGAGTTGAAGGGGTCTACAACCGTTTAGGTGGAACAACAATATGAACTAAACAGTACCCCCAGAGCTCGTGTCTCTAGATGCATATGTAGCAGAAGATGGCCTAGTTGGCCATCACCGGGAAGAGAGGCCCCTTGGTCTTACAAACTTTATATGCCCCAGTACAGGGGAATGCCAGGGCCAGGAAGTGGGAGTGGGCCGGTGGGGGAGGAGGGCAGGGGGAGAGTATAGGGAACTTTCGGGATAGCATTTGAAATGTAAATAAAGAAAATATCTAATAAGAAAAAGAAAAAAAGTATATCAAAAAAGAAGAAAATATCTAATTAAAAAATGGAAAAAAAAACATTAATGTGTGTCAGGTTTCTCAGCTGTTGCTGCCGTTTTCCTTCTGTTAGGGCTTATTATTTGGAAACAAGTCTTTAAATTCAGCCTTTTCTCAAGGGAGGAACATTAAAATTAAGGTTGATCTCCTGAAGGGCAAATACATAAGCATGGATTCTGTGCAGAACATTTATGCTCTCTTTGTCTATATTTGTTCATCTAATTATTTACTTACTTACATATGTATGTATGTTTGTATGTATGTATGTTCTTTCTGCCTCAGCCTTCTGTGTATTTGAGTATCAGCACCTACCATTATGCTGGCTTCCATATTAAAATTAATGCTTTAATTTTTGGCACTATAAGATTCTCAGATACTTGACTTAGTTCTGGAATCATCTCTTTCTCCAAGTCTTAGCTTTTATTGGAGAGAAATGTTTAGAAATGATCTAGATATTCAGTATATACTTAATTTTTTTCTTTTCTTTTCTGTTCTTTTTTTGAGACAGGATTTTATGTATCTAAGAGTAGGCCACAGTCACTACATTGTTGAGCGATGACCTTAAACTACTGATCCTCTTTCTGCTATCTTTCAGATGCTGGTATAACAGTTATATGCTATCATTCCCAGTTTATTTGGTGCTAGGGATTGAAGTCAGGGGTATGTGCATGCCAGGCAATTGTTCTTCCGGTTACCAATAGAGTCATTTTCCCTTCCCTAAGACAGTGAACTGGGCTTCCACTGTCTGTATTTGTCTTGACCTTTGGACTTCAGAACTCCAAAGAAAATGGCCAGTTAAATTCTCAGCATCCATGGGCTTTTGTAAAGTTTCAGAATCTTCCATATTCCTCCACAAACTAGATGTAAAGGTCTGAAAACCACCTGGTCACATTTGTCATAGCAACACCTCTACTTTTGATAACAGTTTTCTGTATTATTTACCTTTCCTGTTGATTGTGTCAGGCAGTTTTATGTGTCACAGATTGTGTCACATAGCAACTGTATTAGTGAGGGTGTAGCAGGATATTTGACTACACTTTGAAACCCGGTTGGCTGAGGCAGAAAGGAAACATGAACCTGCCAAAGTTAAGCTGGACAGTGTAGAGAAAAGTTGTCATTAAAAATGAAAGAGCTAGCAATCTCAAAAAAGCATTCAAAAGTTCTAATAAGCGATAATGTCTCTGTTGTGACAAAGTGTAAGTATAAATATATGTAATTTATAGAGAAATATTGTTCGTATAGTTTTATTTACTAGACAAACCTGTTTCTAGTTGTGATGTGGCTCAGCCCTTAGAGCACACTTTTAATCTTTCTGGCTGGTATACAGACCCACCCTTAGTACACACCTTTAATCTCAAATGATAAAGGTAAAATTAGTTTGTTGAAGGAAGCACCCATGTTTGAAAGTGATGCCTAATTGAGTGGCAGACAAAGTGATGAATCAGAGACAGATTTGACAGAATAGGGTATGTTCAACTCATGAGAAGAGAGGGGAAACTTTATAGGCAGTGCTGCGAAGGAAGGGGAAGAGGGGAAAGGAAGGGGATAAGAGGAGAGAGGAGGAGATGGAGGGTGCTAGTTTTACTGGGAGAGTTTTACAGAGATAGGTTAAAGAGAGAACAAGCAAGACACAGGTGAAGACAGAACAAGCCAGAGAATGAGAATGAGTCAGAAGATTAGAACATATTGCTAAAGTTAGTAATAAGCCAAGGAGAGCAATTCAGGAGAGGCTGAGAGAGGAAGCCAGATTGAATCAGTTTGGAGAGGAGTTTGAGCCAGAACAGCTGAATTGATCGAGCCAGCCAGAGTTTAGAAACAAGAAAAGGTGAGCTTATTCAGCAGTAAGTCTCAGAGGCTGAAAACATTCTAGTCCTAGATAAGATAATTGTATGGAGGCTAGGAGCTTCCAGGACTAGGCCTAGGTTAGCAGATGGGGCCAGTGAGCCACAGAGACAATTAATTCAAAAAAAGATATCAGGGTTCTTTAGACCAAGCATCCCAATATATGAGCCTTTGGAGGTCACTCTCCTTTAACCACCATAGTCGACCAAGAACATTGAACTCTTACTGGTCATGCAGACATGCATAAAAAATAGTAGTATTTTATTGAAATAAAAAGTAAAAATGCAGACTAACAAGATAACTCATCAGGTAAAGGTGCTTGCTGCCAACCCTGCTGACCTGAAGTAAGTCTCAGTAAGGGATTTGTCCATGTCAGGTTGGCCTTTAGCATGTCAGTTATCTTGAGATGGGAAAACCCACCCACTGTTGGTGGTACCATTCCCAAGGCAGTGGATCCTGAACTGTATAAGGACTGAAAAACGTGAGCTGAGCACAAGCATGTATGCATTCATTGCTTTCTGTTCCTGATGATGATTGTAATATGACCAACTCCCTGAAGCCGATTTCTCTGCTGTGATGGACTGTAACCTGGAGCTGTGAGCAAAAAGAAATCTGTTCTTCCTGAAACAGCTTTTGGTCAGGGTATTTTATCACAGCAACACAAATGGAGCCAAGACAGCTATCATAACTTCCGAATTCATGGTTGCAAAAACCTCTGATCACTAAGAATTTCATTGAGTCCAGTCATTCTTGCCATTATAAGCATGCTCTCTCCCATTCCAGGCATTCCTCCAAGAAAATTACCAGGCTTTCCCATCAGGAAGGCCACCTGGAAAGGAGCCATACTGACCTCCTGATCACCATCTGCTGCTTCCTGCCCTTAAACTTTTTAATGCTCTTCTTTAGTTCTGTTTCTTTAATCTCTCACTTCATGTTTTCATTCTCACTATTTTCATGGTCAGCATGCAGTTGAAATTATTTCAGCTTTGTACTGGCATCTCACCTTTAACCTAGTTTATAAGCAAAGTGAAGAACATAGGTTTCTTCTTCCCAGTGGCCAGGAATGTGTAGCTGGGATGAATTGGGATTTTATTTCAGTGGCTCCATCAAAATATCAAATGGTAGTGTTTGGCTTCTGTAATTTGATGAAGATATTGGCTCTCTAGTCATATGGAATAGCTGGGCGAAGATTTAGCCTGGTAGCATCTGTAAACAACCTGTTCCCACCTGTTGGTGACTTTTTGTTTTATCATTACTTAGAGTTTCCGTAATAGCTCTTCTTCCCTTTTAAAGTATTTGCTTGATCCATAATCTTGGTTGCCTCTGCATTTTTATCTCCTTTTTTTTTTTTTTTTTTTGAGGACTCAATATGTTTGGCTCACTTATGATGGACAATCAATTATGGTTGAAAATCATGATTGCTGGTTTCTAAATACCATTCCTGTCTTTGTGGTTTCTTCTGTTCCGTATCTTTTCCCCTCAGTATTTGATTAGCTTTATGAAGAACAGGGCATTGCTTTCCCTTCCATGCTCTGCACTTCCTCACGACATGCATCTTCTTTCTGTGCACAGCACACTCAGACTGTGCAGACACATTTACAGGAAAGCTGTGTGTTAGTTGGGGTTCTCTAGAGGAGCAGAACCAATTGGATATATATTTAAAAGCGTATTTATTAGATTCCTTACACTATACAGTCAATGTAGTCTAACCATCACTGTCTCACACTAGAAAGTGTGAGAATTCACTCGTTACTCAGTCTATGGGGCTGGGTGTTTCTGGAGTCTCAATCTGGTGATGGTCTGAAGGCTTTCTGGAGAGAGACTGTCTTCAATCTTCATTGGGAGCTTGAAGCAGCTGACTTTAATATCGTCAGAGGAATCAGCGGTGACATGAACAGGTTAAATGAACTCTCCAGTGAGAGTTAAGAGCAAACAAGAAACAAGAATCTTGAGCTAGAGATGCCTCAGTGGTCAGGAGTGCTTGCTGTCTCTATATCAACTATTTGAACAAAGTTATTATGTATTTCTAACCTTTCTTTTTATGATTTTTTTAAAGGGATCATCATATTATTTAGTTGTTTCCAAATTAACAGATTGAGAGAGTTTGATCAAGCAAGGTGCCTCTTATTGTGTGGTTTGGTTTGTACTCAAATGACAAAAATTCATACCCATAAGTAGAGCTTAGCTGTTTGCTGTGAGGTGCCATGGTACTTCCAGAAGCTAGTGGAGGAGATAGAGCCTGGAGAGCTAGGCAGTCTCCGATGGCATTGGTTCTCTTCCTACATGTCTGTCTTGCTCCCTTGACAAACCTCTATGTAGAATATTTCTCCTTCTGCTCTCTGCCTTTACTTTTACATGCAAACTCCTATGGTTGCCTGAAGTCTTGTGGTTTTTTTTTTTTTTTTTCTTTTCTTTTCTTTAGTGCTGGAGATTGAAGCCAAGAACTTACTTGTACATATTAAGCAAGCACTCTTCTTCTGAATGACATCACCAGCTCATATATGAGCTTTATTGAACAGATCCTTTTCTTTTCCTTTCTTTTCTTCTCTTTTCTCTTCTTTTCTCTCTCTCTCTCTCTCTTTCTATCTATCTATCTATCTATCTATCTGTCTATCTATTTATCTATCTATCTATTTAAACAGAACAACAACAAAACAGGTTTGCTGTGTAGCCCTGGCTGGCCTGGAATTTGCAGTATAGACTAGGCTAGTTTTGAATTCATAAAAACCTGTCTATCTCTGCCTCTAACAAAGATTAAAGGTGTGATACACCTAGCCCCCCAAAATTGTACATGAAACCCATGTTTATAAAATTTCCACTCTTTTCTTTCCCACCAACTCCTCTTTGTCTCTCCCTTTTATATATCTTTTTAGCTATATATTTTCTTTACGGTGTTTTCTTCTGTTTAAAAATTTCTAGAATAGGAATTTGATTATATAAGCTATCCTTTAAATTCAGGTAATTCTAGTAATAAATTTCTTGACAGCTTATAGGTACCCTACGCATATAATAATTCTATTAATTTATTCAACAAATATCTTACTAAGTACCTAATACATTACAGAAACTATGGATAGTATCTGAGCAAAGCCACTCAAATTATTGATCTCATTTTCATAAAGTAAGATAGACAAGAAACAGCAACCACACTTATATGTTAGTGATTACTCGGGATAAGAGATGAACAGTATGAACTGTGTTACTGAACACAACTACTGCCCTGCGTAGATGTGGACAGATGGACGTTATAAGTATTTTTTAGATAACCACTGATTTAATTGTTTAGATAACTATATCACAAAAGAAGATAATTTTGTGAATTATGTATTAGAATAACATTTCTCAGTTTAAGGTTTTGTAATCAAGCAGAATACATATGCATTCTAAGCATATAGAAAGCACTCATTATATCAGGTGGTAAAATCAATGAATACCAAATATAGTTTTTCTTTTTCCATTAATTTATTTATTTGCTTTACATCCTGATTGCAACCCCCACCCCTTCCCAGCCTCCCTTCACAGGGCTCTCCCCTATCAGTCCTCACCTTTACTTCTGAGAACCAGCCCATCCTGGCACATCAAGTCACTGCGGGACTAGGCACATCCTCTCCCTGAGGCCAGACACCATAGCCCTGTTAGGGGAGCAGGATCCACAGGCAGTCAACAGAGTTGGTGTAAGCAGCTGCTCCATTTGTTTGGGGACCCACATGAAGACCAAGCTGTACATCTGCTACATAAGGGCCTAAGTCCAGCCCTTATATGCTTTTGGTTGGTGGTAGCCATATGTATATGGAGGGAGGGAAGGAGAGAGAAGGGTATTATATTTTCAACCCATTTAACCTCCTATTTATTGTTAAGTTCTTTAAAGATGTTCATCTTCCTCATAGCCATTATCACTGTAGTATTTAGTAGCCATAATATGTTTGACACCTTAAAGGTAATTTGCTAAGGCTAGAATGGCTACTTTGCCAAGGGTTGAGGGCTGTTTGGTTTATCTTCTGATACTTGGTAATCTTTGTTACTGGCCTACATATTCCCACAGCTCTACCATGAAAGAGGCTTACCAAACATTAGAGAAAGAAAACAGTCTGTCTGAGGCTGTATTGTGTCACTTTTCTAAATTTGTTTGGCTAGTTTGTCTTGTATCCATTCATAGTCTTTTCATAAAAGACCATTTCAAACATTCCATTGTCTTTATGAGCTTCTTGTTCCCCAATTCTCTTTTTTTTTTCCTCGTTCTGGTCAACCCCGCTCGCTCCGGTCGACCCCGCTCGCTCCCACTGCCCCGTTCAGCCCAGCACGCTCCGGTAGGCCCCGCTCGCTCTGGCCGCCCCAATTCTTTTAAAAGATATACAGATTCCTCCTTGTTGTCATAGTTTTGCACTTTTTGTTAGGTTAGGAGAGTAGGAGCCAGAAAGGAAAGCACAGAGACCTGGATAAATGACAACTTCCTCCCTTTTCCATTTTGTGTGGGTACAGTATTTGTCTGCTAAGCACTGCTTCACTGAAGGAGTGGTTAGTCTTCTCTTGAGGAATTTTTCCCTTTCTCTGTCTTGTTATTCTGACTCATTTAATAGGTAGTCAAAAAAGGAGTAACTTCTGCAGTTACTTTAATTGACATGACCTACTTCTCTTGTGGACATAAAATCTGTCAATCAATCTTCCCTTCTCTATAAAAAAATGGCATGTCAGCATTTTTCAATACAATCAATACTACCCATATGATGGTTATCACAACTTAAATATAAACTTGGTTAGTAAGTTTAAACATTCAGAATAACTTACAAAATCAAACAGAAATCAGAAAGTATTTACTTTTTATAGGTGAATTCTTAAGTTCCTCAAATGTCATTAATGACAGCAATTTACACATTTGATATTTGGAAAGCAAGTCATTATAGCTCTTTCTTTTGGGGGCAGCAAAGTTCTTTGTGTAGTTCTAGTTAGCCTTGAATTTATATTCTTCCTGCTTCAGTTTCAGAAATGCTGTAATTAAAGGCAGTTACTACTTACTTGGCTTCTTTGTATATTTTACTTATAATAAAAGATTTCCCCACTGTGATTTTATATTTTCTAACTAAATTTTTGTCTTCAAATAACAAGTCTTAACACTCATAGTTCACATTTTCATGTGCATTAATAACTGTGTCAGCATTTCAAACTAAGCCATCATGTTATTGAAACACTATATATTATGAAATCAGTAAATGATATGTTGCTTTTGGAGAGATTTTGAAAGTCACACTCTATCAAGGAGTAACTTTTCTCTTTCAAATTGTACATAATTAAAACAAATTAGTATTAATTAACCAGCTAATTGTTCCAATTCTGGGGATTGAGAAGCAAGGTTTAGGGATACGAGTCAGTGGGATAGTACTTGACTGGTATGTGAGAGGCAGCCAGGTTCAATCGCCCAGGACCTCGGGGAGAGGATATAAAAATCAACTTAGATCTAACATGGATTTTAATTTCCAGTTGTCTTATAGCTTATATCCCTAAAGTTCGATTTTAAATGGATCCTTTCTTTGAGGTCACAGGCTAATTTTATATCAACTGATGTATAGATCGTTGTTTTTAACCTTGAGATATTTGGCCACCATGATATGTAAATACCTAGTTTTTCATGTGTCAGCGCTTCTCTGACAGTCCATGCTAGGGTAGGGGTTGTCTGCTAGTTCAAGTATTATGTTTAGAAGTACACATCTATTTTGCTTAAAACTTGAAATGTCTGGAAACATTCCATTCTTGGTTGTAACAATTTCCTTGTTCCTAGGGAGATGGTAAGTGCTTGTTCTAGTAAGTTGGAGCTGAGGGTGCTGCTAAACATAACACAGTACTCCAGGTAGCACTCTTTTCATCCAACACACCAAATTATCCCGCCCAAGATATCACTAGTACTGTACTGAGAAGCTCTGCCTAGACTGTGGTAAGGTTTCAGGCTAGACTAAAAAATCAACATGTACTTCTAACCAATACTTGAAATTTGGTGCTAACAGTACCTTTCCCTTTGTCAATTAAAACTACTTTTATTGGGACATAGGTGGCCACCATGATATGTAAATACCTAGTTTTTCATGTGTCAGCGCTTCTCTGACAGTCCATGCTAGGGTAGGGGTTATCTGCTAGTTCAAGTATTATGTTTAGAAGTACACATCTATTTTTCTTAAAACTTGAAATATTTACTCTTTCAATTTACTCAAATCTTTTGGAAAAAGTAGTAGTATACTAAGTATTCATTCAGGTTTTATAGTATCTAATAAGTGATTCATTTTTATATCTCTCTCAGCAGGGCCAGGAGAAGGTCTGGGGAAAATAATTCAGAGATTCCCACAGCAGGACTGGGATGACACGCCTTTCCCACAGGGAATTGAATTAGTAAGTTGGTGCCTTTATCCTGATGTCTTTTTTTTTTTTTTAATTGCTACATTTTAGCTTTTACTGTAATATTTTTCCTATTTAATAATTTTATTTTATTCTACTGTTAGGAATAATTTATTACATGAATTATGGAATGTCTACTATGCTGTCCTTCCCCCCCTCCCCCATTCAGTATGCTTGCTTGCATTACAGATTAGTGATCCTTATGTATCCAAAAGCAGAAATCCTCTGATTCTTTAAAAATGTTGGTTTTTCACTATTGCATATGCCAGCAAGATAATGCTGAAAGGGACCTGATATAGCTGTCTCGTGGGAGGCTATACCAGTGCCTGGCAAACACGAAAGTGGATGCTCACAGTCAGCTATTAGTTGGAACACAGGACTCCCAAGGAAGGAGCTAGAGAAAGTACCCAAGGAGCTGAAGGGGTCTTCAACCCTCTAGGTGGAAGAATAACATGAACTAACTAGTTCCCCCTGTGCTCATGTCTCTAGCTGCATATATGGAAGAAGATGGCCTAGTTGACCATCATTGGGAAGAGAGGCCCCTTGGTCACACAGACTTTATATGCCCCAGTACAGGGGAACGCCAGGGCCATTATGTGGGAGGGGGTGGGTAGGGGAGCAGGGCGGGGATGGGGGAGGGTATGGGGAAATTTCTGGATAACACTTGAAATGTAAATGAAGAAAATATCTAATAAAGAGAAAAAAAAAGGAAAAAAATATGGGTTTTTTAAAAGATTTTTGTTTTGTTGTGTGTGTTTTGCCTGCATATGTGTATGGGCACCACATATGTGCCTGGTGCCTACAGAAGTCAGGAGAAGGTAGAAGATCCCTTGAAACTGGAGTTATGGATAGTTGTGATCTACCATGTGGATGCTATTCTGAACTGCTGACTTATCTCTCCAGGTCCTCTGATTCTTTAAGAGAAACCTTAGCACAGTAACTTTTGCTTCAATCAGAAAAGTATCTTTGCTTTTCAAATTTCCACCTTACTGTTTGTCTTAGTTTACTGCTGTGATGAGACACCATGACCAAGAGAACTTTGATAAAGGATAACATTTAATTGGGACTGGCTTACAGTTTCAGTTCAGTCCATTATAATCATGGTGGGAAGCATGGCAGCATCCAGGAAAACATTGTGCTAGAGAAGGAGCTGAGAGTTCTATGTCTTGACAGCAAGGCATCCTGGAGGGGGACTCTCATTCACACTGGGCAGAGTTTAAGCCTCAAAGCCCTCCCCCACAGTGTCACACCTACTCTACCAAGGCCACACCTCAAAATAGTGCTACTTTCCTTGGGCCAAGCATATTCAAATTGTCACACTGTTTTAATCCTAGAACTCATGAAGGAGGCAGGTGAATCACTGTGAGTTTGAGGCCAGACTGATTAAACATGGACAGTTCTAGCATAGGCAGGTCTTCAGGGTAAGAATATGTCTCAAAAGGTAAAGTCACACACACACACACACACACACACACACACACCCCATTCTTTAAATGATATAGTAGTCAAGAATACAGACTCTTGAACATAAGCCTGAGCTTAAGGCCTACCTGCATGGTATGACTTTTGACTAGTTAATTTTTTAACCTCAGATTCTTAATCTGTGAAATGGGGTTAATAGATATGCTTATATCATAGTCTTATTGCAGAGATGAAATAGGAAAAATGCATCAAAAATGCATAGACCAATATCTTCCGTAGAGCAGTAATGCTTAAGTGAGGTTGATGCTTGTTTGGGAGATAGTCTTTGTTATCTTATTATTTGAGACAGTCTCTCTCTTTTTTTTTTTTTTTGGTTTTGAGACAGGGTTTCTCTGTATAGCCCTGGCTGTCCTGGAACTCACTTTGTAGACCAGGCTGGCCTCGAACTCAGAAATCCGCCTGCCTCTGCCTCCTGAGTGCTGGGATTAAAGGCGTGCGACACCACGCCCGGCCTGAGACAGTCTCTTATAGTTCCACCTGGCCTCAAGGTCACTGTGTAGCCTACCTTGAACTCTCCATCCATTTGATGAGTAGTTTGGTTACAGGTGTGAGCCCCCATGTTGGGCAATGGCCTAGTCTTCAGTTGAGCTGAGGTCGTGAACCCTTGTAGGATCCGGTGGTGATAATTTTCACCTACGTGGGACAGAAGGCGTTCCCTCATGTCTCCCACAGCCCCCACAGGAGAGACTCGTGGCTTTCAGTCACATAGACAGTGTCCCAAGCTTCTGACCTTCTGGCTAGATAACAAGCCCACTATAAGAGGGGCTGCTTGGCCCATCCTCGCTCTCTTAAGCTTTTACTTTCCTTACTCTCTCTCTAAGCTTTTACCTCTCTAAGCCTTCACCTTTCTTACTCTCTAACTCTCTTTCTCTCTTTCCCTTCCCCCTTCTCTCCTCTTGGCCATGGCCGGTCCCCCTCTCTCTTTCTACCTTTTCTCTTTACCCCTGCCTTTCTACAATAAAGCTCTAAAACCATGGGCTGTGTTCATCAAGGCCCTCTGTGCTTGCACAATGGGATAGGCTTTCTTCTAACAAGCTGCTTCTAACCTCCCATCAGAAGGCCTTCCCGTGCTCCAGCCACTGACCAGACTAAGGATGCTCACCTGCGTGGGAACCACCCAGCTCCCCTTCTCCCCCTGACTTCTCTTCCTTTCCCCTCCAGACCAAGTGTCTCCCTGGGGCCCCTATTCTGTTGTCAGTTCCTCTGCCGTATCCAGCGTGGGATGCCAGAGACTGAGAACTTGGTACCAGGAGCTGCCCCTTGTCCAACCCCCCTACCCTGTGGGGTCAGTGGCTTCACACAGCCAGATGCCCACCCGGGGCCTCGTGGAAAGTGTCTGGCAGTCCTCCCGTATCTGCCTGCTCAGAGCACAGGAACTCTTGCTAGACTTGGGCTCTCTCCCTCCCTGATTTTCCCTATACCCACAGCCCTACACCTTCACACCCAGCCTACATAGTTGTTTCCATTGTTTATAATTGCTGTTTGTTTCATATATCTTAGCACCTCTTACCTCTTTCAGAGGAAAAATAGTTATTTTTTCATATTTTTATTTTATGTGTATGAGTGTTTTGCCTGCCTATCTGTATATGCGCCATATGCATTCCTGGTACTTAGGAAAACTGGAAAAGGGCATTATATTACCTGGAACTGGAGTTACAGACAATTGTGAATCACCATGTGGGTGCTGGGAGTTGTACTAGGTCCTTTGCAAAAGGAGCCAGTGCTCCATAACCACTGCTCTCTCTAGTCCCTGAATTGTTTCTTTCCTCATTAGCGTGGTTTAGGATTGTCCATTAGGAACAAAACATGTGGAACAGAAACAGGTTGAAAATGTTAAGTTTTCCTACTGTAGCAGAAGGAGATGACTTTTAACCTCACCCTATTATAAAGGACTATGCTTTTGTAGGTGGGTAGAAAGGAGATGTTTAAATTTTGGCTTTGAAAATGGGGAAGGAGTGTGAGTATCCAAGGAAAGTAACTTCTTGGAGTGCCCCATGCGGTTTTTTCCTCTTCTGTCTCACATGCTTCTGCAAGTGGTCTTACTATTTGAATAACCAGGCATTTGTACTACAAATGTTTTAGACTGTTTCAGCATCCCTTCTAGTGTTGACTGAAGGGGGAAATTTTGGGGTCTTGATAAAATTTCCTCTGAATTTTTGTCTTTGTTCACATGAAAATATAGATGTATAGATGGCTGCCTTTTTGCAGTATGAATGATGAAACTTTCACAAGTTTCTAGAGCAACATATATTGGTAGGCCAAAGAGATTGTGGATTGGGGTAGAGAGTTTGCTAGGACCAAGAAAGGATACTTTTTTTTTTCCCCCTTGTTCTGGTCACCCCTGCTCGCTCCGCTTGACCCTGCTCGCTCCCACCGGCTCTGCTCGCTCCGGCCAGCCCACTCGCTCCCGGCCGCCCCCAGCCAGTCTTGCTCGCTCTGGTTGGTCTCTCTGGTCCAAGGATTCATTTCTTATTATTCTTCATAAGTATGCTGTAGCCGACTTCAGACGCACCAGAGGAGGTCGTCAGATCTTGTTACAGGTGGTTGTAAGCCACCATGTGGTTGCTGGGATTTGAACTCATCACCTTCAGAAGAGCAGTTGGGTGCTCTAACCCACTGAGCCATATCACCAGCACCGAAAGGATACTTTTTATATTTTATAAATCAAGGGGACAGATAAATATGTGATACATCTGGTATTTTTTTCTAGCAGTAAGGGAGAGACAAACTGATTTTACTATTTAGTACATGGATTTTGTGTGTTTTTGTGTGTGTGTGTGGGAGAAACCCAAAGAAAAGCACAGTTCTATGTTGAAGTGTCAGTACAATGGCAGATGGAGGTGTATACTACTGATGTAGTGGAATGGAGATGCCACACTACAGGTAAACAGAAGTCACCACCCAAGACCTTTCTATGTGACTTCTTGGCAGAGTCTTGCCATAGCATTTCAGAACTTTGGAGAGCAGTTAATACTTTAGGAATATTTAATGTGTTGCATGTGTATGCTTCAGTGCTCATGTGGAGGTCAGAGAGCAACTTTTCAGGAGGAAGTTCTCTCCTATCCTGATTTGGAGGCAGGGTGTCCCTTCTTGTGGCTGCAGCCCCGCATACTCCAGGCTTTTTAGCCCTTGACCTTCCTGCCGTTTCTCCTATCTCAGTCTCCAGTTCACAGTCATAGTAAATTGTGCTGTAATTGTAAATGTGTGCTACCACATCTGGCTTTTTATCTAGGTTCTAGGGATCAAATTCAGATCACCAGGTTCACTGAGCCATCCCTACAACCCCACTGGTTTCTTATTCTTTAATATCTTTTTTTATACTTAAGAGTAACTTTGATTTGTTAGTGCCTGTACTTACAAAGTAAATTAACTTACAAATATTGAAGCTCATTGTAAAAACTGAATAAACTTCTGTTAATCTTTGATAAAAGTGTCAAACTATTATTGCCTTATGCTATCCTTGCATAAATTAGATATATGATTCTGTACATGAACTGCAGTAACTTGTGTTGCAGAATATTTGATCTCATTGTGAACCCTGAATTGTGTTATTTACTGGAAAACCCTGTTTCTAATTGTGGTGTGGCTCTGCCCTTAGCACACACCTTTAATCCCTCAGGCTGGAATAGAGACAGACCCATAATGCATTCCTTTAATCCCAAACAATGAAGGTAAATTTAGTTTGTAGGAGGAAGCTCCCATGTTTGAAATTAGTGATGTCTAATTGAGTGGCAGACAAAGTGACAAATCAGAGAAAAATTTGACAGAATAGGATATGCCCAACTTCCATGAGAAGAGACAGGAAAGAGAGTCTACTTCCGAGTAGTGCAGAAAGAAAGGAGGCAGCAGCTTTACTGGGACAGTTGTACATAGACAGATTGCAGAGAGAAAACAAGCTAGATACAGGTGACGACAGAATGAGAAGGAACCAGAAGATTACAACAGATTGCTAGAGTTAATGTGAGTGATTCAGGAGAAGCTGGGAGAAGTTAGATTGAATCATTCAGTTTGTAGAGGGGTTTGAGCGAGAACACTCGAGTTAAACCAGCAAGTCAGAGCTCAGAAAGAATTAGAAAGGTGAACTTATTCAGCAGTAAGTCTCAGAGGCTGAAAACATTCTAGGCCTAGATTAGATTGTACAGAGGCAGGAAGGTTCCAGGACTAGGCCTAGGTTGGCAGACTGAGGCAGTAAATTCGGAGATGACAATAACTTCAGTTGAATAAAAGTTAAATTTTACAAACTTGTGTAACTGATATACTGTATGATTGTAACTCTTAATAGTAAAAAGAAAGATATATGTCAAAAGTAGTCTATCTCAGTTTCTAAGTTTGTTTGTCCAGGGTGATAGTCCCTTTCCTGATGGTACATATGAAAAAACCTTCACAGCATTTCTAAGTTAGAGTGACATTGAGCATGCAGCTTTAAGGTTACTCTCTAGTAGTTATAAATACTTAGAGGAACTCGTGAAAACTAGATGATTGGTGCTAGTGTATTAATTTACAAATAAGTAAGATGAGGCTTAGGAAGTTTACATAATTTCAACAAAGTCTATCGGGTAGGATGCAACAAAGCTAGTGTTTAATGCCAGTCTTGTTTATTAGTTTCAGTCAAGGCATAGTGTTTTGGAAGTGACATTTTTAAACTATGGTAGTATTTGTGTTCTAGTAGAAATGCAGGATCTGAAAGATAACTGTTCAAGAAGAAAAGGAGATTTATTTAACTCATAGCTTTGGAAATTGAAAGTCCAAACAGAGTAGTACAGGCTCTGTAGTGTGGAGTGCTATGGTGGGAATACATGCAGCAGGAGCAAGCAGTAGGTACAGAGGGAATCAGAGATACTGAGTAATCTGTTTCTATAACAACTCCTTCCTAAGAGCTACCAGGGGCTCCTCCTGGAATACCTCTTCCCTCCACTGACCTTTATAGTCACTGTTCTGCCCTACTGTGGAAGTCTTACCACCACCTTCCAGACAGGGTCTTACAGTGGACCCTTGGGGGACAGGTGGATTACATCCCAAACATAGCTCATGCTATTGAATAGATAGATGCCAGCTTCTTGCCTTATTTAAGGACAAGCATAGGCTCAGAGTGCATTATTTAGGTTTTTTTTGTTGTTGTTGCTACCTCAACTTTTCATGTAGCACATACATGGTTTTTTAAATTCAAAATGAAAGATTGCATGTTCAACATAAATGCTAAACTTTTATAATTTCCAAAGAATTTTACACATTTACTCACTATTAATTAAATTTCCAATGTAGAGGATGCTGAATTTATTCTTTCCATTTTTTCATAAAGAATTTGTCTTCTGTGCAGAGATGATGAGTTTTAATTTGGATAGATTTAAAAATAAAAAATATGAAAATAAGCTAAACCGAACATAATAACTGCTTTTCCAGTTCTGGGATATTTTTGTCTTTTCTTGTGCTTTTTAGGTATGCACAAAGCCACAGACAGTCATATAAATAAAGTTGAAAGTTAAATTTAGTGACTGTATTTCAAAGAACATTAGAGAATTGTTTTTTCAGAGAAATTCTATGGCTAACAATCTATTTAAAATTATAGGGACAAATATTTTCATTGGCTGGGTCTTGAGCATCAGGAAAATAGCATTGTTTTGGCACTAGCTCCCTTTTAAGATGCCTTGTTTGTGAATTGAATCTTTTTATATTATAATTCAGAAAATTCACTATAATAGTTACAGAAACTTTTACTGGGTATTATAGTGTGTTTCATTTTCTTTGAGGATTAAAGTGTTTGAAAAATTGTGGCTTGAAAAGTAAGCAACCAAAATTTCTAAATTTGAACCTTTGAAGAAATTAATTCAGTTATAAAAATTATTCCCCAGTGATTTGCTAATATAAATTTTGTGTTCTGTAAGTATACACTGGAGAAAGAGAGAGATAAAGTCCACATTCAGCATTCTGCTGCTGTGACATGAAAGTAGATCAGTATGCAGTGCTCCTGGAGGGCAGAGGAGCAGGGCAATACTGAGTATTGATATCGTTGGCCAGGGAACCACGTGAAAAGGAATATAAGCAAATTTTAATGTTCTCTTCTTCTTGTGAAGAAGTAAGCACGATGGAAGAGTAAGACCTTTTACTGTATCTTGGAGTTAGAGTTTACCAAGATTTGGAGTTAAAACTTCTTCATCAAAGAAAATATAGTGTAGTAGGCAAACATATATAGGTTCTTGCATGTAGGTATAAAGAGCTAGCTGTGCAAATCATTTAGAATAAAAATAGGTGGATAATATGACTGAAAGGGGATCTGAAAAATACAGGAAACAACTTTAAAGAATTACAAAACACAGTCTGGTTTAATCTAAACCATGTGTGTTAAGGGTGGATGCTGGGTGATAAATGTGATGTCAAAAGTGGTTCAGATTTGGATGTGAACTATGTGTAGCAGGATACTTGATTTTGTTTAGAATCATGTGCAGAAGTAGGAAGACATGGCTGCAGAGGCAGGTGGATTTCTGAGTTTGAGGCCAGCCTGTTCTACAGAGTGAGTACCAGGACAGCCAGGGCTATACAGAGAAACCCTGTCTCGCAAAACCAACCAACCAACCAACCAACCAACCAAACAAAACACACACACACACACACACACACACACACACACACACACACACACCCATGTAAAAAGCCTACAGAAATAATTTAAGAGTTTAAGACAAATACATATGGAGTGTAAGTGGGTAGCAAGAAGAAGTGGTAGTAGCTCATTTTGTTTTGTTTTCCACTCCCCTTTTTTCTTTGAAGTAATAAAACAACATGGCAGGGAACCTAATGATGTCTAGGTGGTGCATCCAGGTAGTTAATCCTTTCTGTAAGAATCTCTGAAGAATTTCTGTATGTTAAACCATCCCTGCATTCCTGGGATGAAGCCTACTTGGTCATGATGGATGATCGTTTTGATGTGTTCTTGGATTCGGTTGGCGAGAATTTTGTTGAGTATTTTTGCATCGATATTCATGAGGGAAATTGGTCTGAAGTTCTCTATCTTTGTTGTGTCTTTATGTGGTTTAGGTATCAGAGTAATTGTGGCTTC
>LR749795.1:1361362-1412200 GCA_902729485.2 Mus minutoides
AGACTATACCAATGCCTGGCAAACATGGAGGTGGAAGCTCACAATCAGATATTAGATGGAACACAGGGTTCCCAAAGAAGGAGCTAGAGAAAGTACCCAAGGAGCTGAAGGGGTCTTCAACCCTATAGGTGGAAGAATAACATGAACTAACTAGTACCCCCTGAGCTCATGTCTCTAGCTGCATATATAGAAGAGGATGACCTAGTTGGCCATCATTGGAAAGAGAGGCCCCTTGGTCATGCAGACTTTATATGCCCCAGTACAGGGGAACACCAGGGCCAAGATGTGGGAGCGGGAGGGTAGGGGAGCAGGGCCGGGAGGGGGGAGGGTATAGGGAACTTTCTGGATAACACTTGAAATTTAAATGAAGAAGTTATCTAATAAATATTGGAAAAAAAAGAATTTCTATTTAATGTTTACCTCATATGATGAGAGTAACCATATCCTTATGACATAATCTAATAAGAAATGTCTATTTCTACAAAAAAATAAAAAAAGAATCTCTGAAGAAAAGATTATAGCCCATCTTTGTGATTAGCGTCTCACATGTCTCAGATTTCTAAAGTCATTTGCTTATCCTGTACTAGAATTTCAGTTATTTTCAGTTCTGCTTAAGGAGTACTGTTAATCATTTGTGCTAGAGGATATCTTTTCCTGTTGTCAGCTGTTTCAGTATTGCTCTCAGACCTCCTTTTGACAGAGCTTTGTTGTCATGTTGGATCCAACTGAACATGATGCTGAGACAGATGCAGAACTCCATAGGCCTGGCCCACTATCACTTTGTGTTGTTTGTAATCAGCCTTCTCATTTGTTGTGGGACCACACCACCGAGTCTCTCATGCAGTTGCCATCATTTCATCTTTGTAGCCATTCTACACTTGGACACTCTCAGTTCTTTTCTGTACTTTTCCATTGATCTGAACTCTGTGATCAGAGTCTGACCTAAAAGTAAAATCTGGAAATTGTAATGGCTTGCCATGGTGATTTTTTTTCCTTTTACATATATATCAGGGATAATAACAGGATAGCTAGGAACAGATTTTTCCATCTTCAGAGTGAAGTTCTTGGGTCATTTTGGCCATCAACAGTTCATCTCATGGGAGTCTAAAAGAAAGCATGGGGTAAAAGTGGGTTCAGGCTTGTACCCGAAGGCAGTGTATCTATCACTTACTCTTTTGGTCAGAAATCAGTCATACGTTCAGTTGTAGAAAAGGATAACAGATAAAACCTAGATATATGCTTTGGACTAATTTAATTTAGTCCTTGTGGTATGAGACTCTTGAGTTATATTTTGTATAATAAAACATTAAATGTATTCAAAACATTTTTATGAGTTCTGTGAATTGCCCTAACAAATTATTAAGTGTGAGGCAGTGTATTTCAGGCACTTGAATTTGTGGGCAGATGTGAGGGTAGCCTTGATGCCCTGTTTGTGGCTGGCCTTTAAAATGGGTCTTTTGGGCCTCAGCCCTTGACTTTTGAGTCTGTGCTAACTCTGGGTAATAGAGTATTGAGTTAAATGATTGGATACATCATTGGTGTCAGAATTGGTATTGGTAAAAACACGTTGGACATCAGAGAAAGCATAATACAGTCTTTGTCCTATTACATATAGTCTGTTTGAGTTTTCTTTTTCTATGTGTTTTGAAACAGGCTCATGTAACCCAAATTGGCCCCCAAATTGCCCCACAGCTAAGGATAACTTTATACTCCTGATCCTCTTGCCTCTATCCCAAGTGTTGGGATTCTAGATATATCCACTCTGCGCGGCTGTGTGTTTTCTTACTCTTAGCTCCATTGACATGTCATCTTCTCTCTGCGAGTCCTTTATGCTTGATTCCTAGTTGTGCTTTTCTCCTTTTTGCATGTCATCATACCCGTTACCTAATCATATTGGTCACATGTCTCAGTGAGAGTTCTTTCATATTTTAGTCTAGCTAGTAGTAGGTTTCCAGTGCAGGTGAGTTCTGATAATAGTCTGAAAACTTGAATCAAAGGTAACTCTTGCCTAATTTTACTTAAAGCATCTTTCCCTAATTTTAAAACTAAAATTAGAGTAATTATGTAATTAAACTGGAATGTTTTCTGAGAGTAAGTAGAATTGGGAAGAATGCTTGAAGTGGGGGCTATTCTAAACAAATAGATTATGGTTACTTGTATGCACAGTTGTGCGTGTGTGTGTGTGTGTGTGTGTGTGTGTGTGTCAGTGTCATTCATAGTAAAGATTGGAAATTACACAAGTCCATTAGTAGAGAGTTGTTTAATTAGGATTGCCAACTGCTAATTGTCTGACTATAACACCACTGTTATGAAGGAGAGACTATGGCATAAAATCTATAGATGGCTACAAATCTAGGGCAAGATTTACTATTTCATTAGTGAAATGAAATAAAAACTATTGTATATAGTAGCCACTCCTACTGTTAAATTTATTATTATTATTATTATTATTATTATTATTATTATTATTATTATTATTACTATTGACGATGATGATATCTCGATGTCTATGTGTGTGTGTTTGTGTATACATGAGTGAAACTTTAACCCTTGGAGATTAGAGTTGTTAGATCTCCTGAAGCTGGAATTACAGGTTTACAGAATTACAGAATTACAATTGTGCTAGGAAGTGAACTCAAGTCTTTGAAAGAGCACTCTTAACAACTGAGCCATCTTTCCAGCCCCATGGCTACTGTTAAAACTTCAGAAAATAAGAACTGTCAGCTTGGGGGAAATTGAAGTCTGATGCACTGTCAGTGGGAATGTTAGACAGTGGCCATCGTGGGAAACAGTTTAGCAGCTCTTCAGTAACGTTAAATCACTTGTGAACCAGCAGTTCCATTTCTGGGTTTGTTCAAAAGAACTGAAACCAAGGAATCTGGTGTTTGTACTTATAAGTCCCTTAACAGTGTTGTTCACAGTAGCCCCAAAGTGAAAGGAGCCCAAGTGTCCAGAGGCAGATGGATAAATGAACACTTAGTAGGACAGTGGAATATTATTCAGTCACAAATATGAAAGTTTGATAAAAGCATCAGTGGACCTTGAAAACATTGTGCAGTGGGAAACAAGTGAGTCACTAAAAGACAAATACTATATAATTTCCATTTATAGGTGGCATTTAGAGTAGCCAAATTTATACAAGCAGTAAAATGAAGGTTTCCATGGGTAGGAGAAATTGAAAAGAAAAAGTAAATTGTTTTCAGTCAGATTTTTCAGCATGGCAAGATTGAAAAGAGTTGTAGAAATTGCTGTCCAGTAATGTGTATGCACTACAAAACTGTACATGTAAAAATGCTTCAGATTTTTCAGGTTTTATGTTACATGTTTTACTAGTTACTTTTTTTGTTTTGTTTTTTGTTTTTTGTTTTTTGTTTTTTTGTTTTTTGTTTTTTGTTTTTAGGACAGGGTTTCTCTGTGTAGCCCTGGCTGTCCTGGCACTCACTTTGTAGACCAGGCTGGCCTCAAACTCAGAAATCTGCCTGCCTCTGCCTCCTAAGTGCTGGGATTAAAGGCGTGTGCCACCACCACCCTGCTACTAGTTACTTTTTTTTTTTTTTTTTTTTTTTTTTTTTTTGTTTTTCGGGACAGGGTTTCTCTGTGTAGCCCTGGCTGTCCTGGAACTCACTTTGTAGACCAGGCTGGCCTCGAACTCAGAAATCCGCCTGCCTCTGCCTCCCGAGTGCTGGGATTAAAGGCGTGCGCCACCACGCCCGGCTAGTTACTTTTAAAAGTGTATGATGTAGAGTTTATGTATAGACCTAAGATAGTGTCAAACACAGTGTAAGGCATTGAACACATGTGTCTTCAGACAGTATAGCAAATGGGCAAAACAGTTTGTAAGTGTTTCGAGAGAACAAACCTGTGTTTATACTACCTTGTTTCAAGATACACTATAAAGCTTCATAGTCAACAGGGTTTGGTGTTGGCTTAGAGATAGACATGTGGTACTAGATTAGGGAACAGTGTAAAGCAGTTTCCACAGTTTCCAGGAGTAATGTGGTTGTGGAGGAGACAGCATAGATAAATAGGAGTACAACTGAGTATCCATCTGAACAAGTAATGTTGATCTGTTTTTAAACTGTATAGAGAAATAGATTTAAAACCCATTCATTATAGACTTAGTGTAAAAGCCAAAGTTATAACTTTAAAAATAAAACTATAAGCATTTTTATGACCTTCTAAAATTAGGTCAGGATTTTAAATGTACAACACCTGAGACATGACAATGATATTTCTCTGGTGTATTTAAAAACTTTTGAAAATATTATATACAGAATGGTGGTTAATCAGATAAGATGAAGCCTTATTTTGTTTTGTATGTTTCTCTTGGTCCTGTAAATTCTTTGGAGGCTGATTGGACCTTCTATAGTTTATTGTCTGCTTTTAGTGAGAAGGAAGGTATCAGAGGTAAATGGACTCAGAACACTTTATCAGCAGCCCACTGAGAACTTAGAGCTGAGTTTTCTAAGGAACTTAACATCATCTGCCCAATACTGGATCTTCTGAAATTTGGAATTTTGTGTGTATCACTACTGTAGATGGTGGCAACTTAGACATTAAAAACATATGTGAGGCCGGGCGGTGGTGGCCCATGCCTTTAATCCAGCACTTGGTAGGCAGAGGCAGGTGGATTTCTGAGTTCGAGGCCAGCCTGGTCTACAAAGTGAGTTCTAGGACAGCCAGGGCTTTACAGAGAAACCCTGTATCAAACAAACAAACAAAACAAAAACAAAAAACAAAAAAAAAACCCCAAAACAAAACAAAAAAACCAAAGCAAAACATATGTGAAATACCTTGCAATATGAAACAAAGGACTCTGGTAGTTTACATATCAAAATTATAATGTGTTCATGTATATACACATAGATATCAATCACTTGCGTACAAGAAACACTATTCAGAGATAGTACAAGCTCTCTGGTTCACATATACTATTTCCAAAGGCATCTACCTAGTGATATTTGTATACTATTCTTTATCTGGAAAAGTTCTCTGGTGATCTAGACATCCTGTTCACTGTGTGAATCATGCTTCCTTTTTTGTTGGGGTTTGTATTGTTATTTAGAGATTCATGTGTGCCATTTTTAGTTATTGGGTATTACAGTTCAGAGTTAATTGCTCATAATATGAACTGATGTAAGGATTTAGACTGACTTACAAATGTGTTGGTTTAAGAAAAAGAAGTATTTGGTGGCCTCTAGTGGTGACACCTATGTGTCTGTGAAAAGTCAGTGATCTCGATATACAAGATTTTATAGGGAGGATCACTAAAGTGACAGGATAAACACATATGTACATTTATTGGGCCATTTTTTTGTTTTTGAGAACTTAAAATTTATTAGTCAATTATAAATTTATCATTGATATGGATATATCAGTTACAATGATTATCAATGAATGATCATTACTTTTCATTCTTTTCAAGAAAAGGCTTGAAATTTTCTTCCTTCTCTCCTCCCCCTTACTTTCTTTCCATTCAATAAAATTTTGCTTTGTGTTCTAGACCAGCCTTAGTTTGAAGTCTTTCTGCTTCATCTTGCTCAGTGGTGGGACTGCAGGTGTACACCAGCCTGCTGGGCTTCATAGTCCATCTTAATCAGGAAGTATTTCTCTGTAGATTGTATTTCATGGTTAGTATTGCATGCACTGTGGTGTGCCAGTGAGGGGGGAAACAGGGATGCTTTCTGAGACCTTAGAAATAATGCAAGCTACAAAGAGGCATGTATCTTATTTATTAATCATGAACATAATTAGGCCTTGGTAGAGTTTATGCCCTTGGATGGGTAATTGTGACTAGCTTAAAGGTAATCTAAGTTTGTTTAAGACTATCTGTAATCTGAGCCATATATGGGAATTTAGATATATCATGTCAAATATTGAGAGATTTACATAAGTCAATATTTGGAAAGCCAAGGAGACCATAGACACTTTTAGGACAGTTAAATGTGAAATTAATTTCTGTTTATTCTAAATATTATCCATTGAAATCTAGAGAGATTTAATAGCTTGTCCTGTGCCATATAACTATTTTCTAGTTGCTAAGATAATAAAACTGTGATCTTTTGACCTCATTAAAAGTTAAATATCGGAGCTGGAGAGATGGCTCAGTGGTTAAGAGCACTGACTGCTCTTCCAAAGGTCCTGAGTTCAATTCCCAGCAACCACAGGGTGGCTAACAACCATCTGTCATGGGATCTGACACCCTTTTCTGGTGTGTCTGAAGAGAGTGACAGTGTACTCACATACATTAAATAAATCAATAAATATTAAAAAAAAGTAAAATATTTTCTGTGTGTCCAGCATACGCACACTGCTGCGGTTGGCCTATGTGTGTTGGACACTCACTAATAATAGATGGAGCAAGCTGACTTTTAATTATTTGTGTTAAAAGCAAAACTAATCTTAAATTCTTATCAGGAAGGGTTAATTAAGTAACATTAGGAAGATAGTAGTAGGGGCTGGAGAACTGGTTCAGTAGTTAAGATCACTGGCTGCTTACTCGTCAGAGGACCTGAGTTTGGTTCCTAGTACCACATGGTGGCTCACAGCTACTGGAACTTTAGTTTCTGAGCATCTGACACCCTCTTCCAGATTCTGTGGGCACCAGATCAGTACATAATGCATAGATATTCATCTAGATAGTACACTCATACACATAAAATAATAAGTAATAATAAAAACAGTAGTAGGAAAGCATTTTATTATTAAATTTTGAAGACTAATGAGATAGTTACAGAGTTGGTGGTTCTAAGTTATTTTTATTGTCCAAGATAGACCTCATTTACAAACACTATCCATGGGGTTTGTGGACTGGGGGATTATGGCACCAATAGGGCTCTAAATAAACAAGTTAGATTTTACAATTGAGATTATAACGGACTGAAAGACTTCACTAAGGGTGGTACAACCTTAGTATTTCCTTCAGTTTAGGGCTATGTACTTAGTTTAGAACCAGAAATAACCTGTCAAAAAATCTGAGTAGTTAATGCTATTCATTTTTTAAACAAGTGTGGTTTCCGTTATTTAAATTTCACTGTACAGTGATGGTTTTTCCACATATTTCTGAGCTCTGATAATCAAAATGAGGTAGAATTCTGGGTTCTTAAAGTCTTTATATGTTTTTTAATTAAACGTTTTTTATATAATATATTTTGATTATATTTTCCCTTCCTCTAATTCCTCCCAGATTCCACCCACCTTCCCTTTCACCTGAGAGACAGACAGATAAAGAGAGAGATAGATGAGAATCAAAACAAAAACCCAGTAAGACCCCCCCACCCCTGAAAAAATCAAGACAGCAAAAAGCAACCTCCAGAAGACCATTGAGTTTGTTTTGTGTTGGCCAACGATTCCTAGTCATGGGGCTGCCCCTGGAGTGTGATTGATATGTTCAGTGAGACTCTATTGGTGAAAACTAATTTTCCCTTTGCCTGCAGGTATCAGGTGAAAATAGCTTCACGGTTAGTAGGAGTGGGACTTGTTTTGTTTCTTTTGGGGGGAACTTGATTCTTTTCTTTTCTTTCCTTTTCTTTTCTTTTCTTTTCTTTTCTTTTTTTAAGTTTTATTGCATTGTGATGAAAAGATACATATTTCAATTTATCTGAATTTGTTAATATTTGAGTAAATAGACTTAAATCACATTCTTCTTTCCCTTTTGTACCCCAACTCCTCCCAGAGACCTCCTTCAATACCGGCCATACCTTTCATTTTTTATCGTATTCTTTAAAATTTATAAAACATTATAGCAATAAAAATGAGTATTATAAAAGTTGTTTGATATAGAACAATCAATTGAACAATCTTATGTAGATGCTTGTCTATAGCAATACTGAAAATACATATGTTTTTCTCTATAAATTTTAAATAACTCCAAATATATTAACTGTTGATATTTTAAAATAACATATCACTATTAGTTTTTTTAGTAAACGTAACTGGATAAAGTTTGTTTGTTTTGTTTTTAGTAGAGCTTAAAATCTTGGCTCTTTCTGTGGTACAAACCCAAATTAAGAAAAAAATTTGGGCATTGGAGTTCACTGTAATAAGGCTGTACTTCGATGTCCTTCACATCACCAAGGGATTTTACCTCCATAGTAGCTAAGCTACTATGTTGACAGTTCTGCTGCACCAAGGAATGAATTGTAGGCACCATTTTTGGATACAGATTTCCTGCTATGGACAAAACTATTTGACTTGAGTGATTATTCATTCTCAGCCCACAGAGAACAGGTTACATTCGTTGAGTCGGCCATCATTGGGAAGAGAGGCCCCTAGGTCTTACAAACTTTATATGCCCCAGGGCCAAGTAGTGGGATTGGGAGGGTAGGTTAGCAGGGCGTGGGGAGGGTATAGGGAACTTTCGGGATAGCATTTGAAATGTAAATTAAGAAAATATCTAATAAAAAATTAAAAAATTATAAAAAAATAATTTAAAAAAAGAAAAAAAATAAATGGTGTGAGTATCCATGAAGTCATTCATCAACTATTTCAATGAAAAATGGTTCTGCTTGGAGGGTGGCACAGACGATAGGTGAGAGTAAGATTCTAATTCGTTGGCTGTGATGATTTTGAAAAGCACTCATCTCAGAATAAGAGTAACTTATAATGTCCCCTTTTTCAAAATTGATACAGTAATTATAAATATCAAGCTAAGCATTCAGTTTCACTCTTTGCTGTTCTCTTACAAGCCACCTCCCAAATTAATTGTCTACATTTCTTTTGGCTGTGTAAATAATTTTGAAATAAGCTGTTCTAAAAACCACAGTATAGTGTAAAAACATCAAATAAACAATCCTACTAATAGAGAGGCTGAGATAGGAGAAGCATGATTTCAAGACCATTATGTGGCACACAGCAAGACACTGTCACGTGCAAACAAGCAGAAAGTGTATATGGATTGTATAATATTGACCTATTTCTCCAATTACCGTATTAGAGAGACCAGGGATGACAGCCAACAAATTTCCAATTCCTCATATTTTTGAATTTCAGTCGATTAGGATATGTTGGTAATATTAATTTTCATATTAAGAGATATTAAGGAAAAGTGATTGTTACTTCCTATTATTTTTGTTGTCAGAGGTGGAATTATGTTTGTGTGGATTTGTTGAAAGATTACTTTCCTGCTTTTTCTAGGGTATAGATTCACTCCTTGTGTTGGTATTTTCCATCTATTTTCCTTTGTAGGGCTGGATTTGTGGAAAGATACTGTGTAAATTTAGTTTTGTCATGGAATATCTTGTTTTCTCTGTCTATGATAATTGAGAGTTTTGCTGGGTATAGTAGTCTGGGCTGGTATTTGTGTTCTCTTAGGGTCTGTATGACATCTGCCCAGGATCTTCTAGCTTTCATAGTCTCTGGTGAGAAGTTAGGTGTAATTCTTTTTAAAAATTTTTTTTATTAGATATTTTCTTCATTTACATTTCAGATGTTATCCCAAAAGTCCCCTATACCCTCCCCCATCCTCCGCCCTGCTCCCCTACCTACCCACTCCTACATCTTGGCCCTGGCGTTCCCCTGTACTGGGGCATATAAAGTCTGCATGACCAAGGAGCCTCTCTTCCCAATGATGGCCAACTAGGCCATCTAGGTGTAATTCTTATAAGCCTGCCTTTTTATGTTACTTGACCTTTTTTTCTTACTGCTTTTAAAATTCTTAATTTGTTTAGTGCATTTGGTGTTTTGATTATTATGTGATGGGAGGAATTTCTTTTCTGGTCCAGTCTATTTGGAGTTCTGTAGGCCTCTTGTATGTTCATGGGCATCTCTTTCTTTAGGTTAGGGAAGTTTTCTTCTATTATTTTGTTGAAGATATTTACTGAAGATATTTAAGATGGAAATCTTTGCTCTCTTCTATACCTATTATCCTTAGGTTTGGTCTTCTCATTGTGTCCTGGATTTCCTAGATGTTTTGGGTTAGGAGGTTTTTGCTTTTTTTTTTTTTTTTTTTTTTTTTTTTTTTTTTTTTTTTTTTTTTTTTTTTTTTTTTTTTTTTTTTTTTTTTTTTTTTTTTTGTTTTTTTTTTTTTTTTTTTTTTTTTTTTTTTTACTGTTTTATCAATGTGATACAACTATGGTATCTTCTGTATCTGAGATTCTCTCTTCTATCTCTTGTATTCTTTTGGAGATGCTTGCATCTATGACTCCTGATCTCTTTGTTATGTTTTCTAATACCAGGGTTGTCTCCCTTTGTGATTTCTTTATTGTTTCTAATTCCATTTTTAGATCCTGGATGGTTTTCTTCCTTTCCTTTGCCTGTTTGATTGTGTTTTCCTGTAATTCTTTAAGGGATTTTTGTGCTTCTTCTTTAAGGGCTTCTAGCTATTTACCTGTGTTCTCCTTTATTTCTTTAAGGGAGTTATTTATGTCCTTCTTAAAGTCCTCTTTCATCATCGTGAGAAGTTATTTTAGATCTGAATCTTGTTTTTCCAGTGTGTTGGGGTATCTAGGACTTGCTTTGGTGGGAGAATTGGACTCTGATGATGCCAAGTAACCTTGGTTTCTGTTGCTTATGTTCTTACACTTGCCTCCTGCCATCTGGTTATCTCTAGTGCTACCTGCCCTCGCTATGTCTGACTGGAGCCTGTCCTTCCTGTGCTCTTGGTTGTATAAGAACTCCTCAGAGTCAAGCTGTCTCTGTGATCCTGTGATCCTGAGATCCTGGGTGTGTCCGATCTCCTGGGAGTCAAGTTGTCTTTAGGACCCTGAGATCCTGGTGTGGCCAAGGTTCTGTGATCCTGTGATCCTATGATCCTGGACATGTTAAACTGCCGGGAGTGGAGCTGCCTCTGGGTGTTGTGGGACTGGTTAAGGAGTTTGCACCCAAGTTCTGCTCAGGGCATCAGCCCAGACAGACCAGAAGGAACCTGTGCCACTGGTCTGGCAGAGTTCCTGCATGCCTGGCTTCCGCTGGTCACAGTTACTCCAGGTGTTGGGACAGATGTTGTGCCCTCATCACCTCTGATCATATGATCCTGGGTGTGTTCAACTTGTTTCTTTATACAGCCAATTTGCATGCTTTTTGTTCTTTTGGTTTGGTTTGGTTTTTGTTGTTTCATGGATGTGGGATACTGATATTTGCTGTGTAAATGTTTACATTTGTTTAAAAATATTTTTTGGATTGTTTCATTTAAGGGTTATCTCTTCTGACTAGTTTTGGCTTGAAGTCTACTTTGCCAGATATAAGCTACAGTTATATAGTTATAGCTAAATCGCTACAATTGTCTGTTTATGCCTTCTATTTGCTTCGTAAGTTGGGTATCCTCCATCAACAGTCAGATTTTGGGGACATCTTTGCTAGCTAAATTTGTTTCTTAAAGGCAATACAGTACATAGTTGGTTCTTATTTCTTTAAAAAAATGTAAGAAAAAATTAAATATTTCATTTTGATAATATTCATCCCAACTCTTCCCCTTAATGCTTTCTACATCTACCTCAACTTTCTATCTGCTCCAATTTGGTGTACTTAAAAACAATATCAATAGCCCATTGGCTCCAATTTGTGTTGTCTATATATTTCTAGATGTGGGCCATCCAGTGGAGCATGGTTAGCTTACTAGGGACCGTCCCCTCAAAGAAAACTGATTCTTCCTCTTCAGAAGCCATCAGCTATTGCTTCCCAGTTATGGGTAGGAGCCCATAAGCCCCTTCCCTCTCCATGGCAGAATCTTGACTTACTTAATCTTCTGCAGGTCTTTTGTAGGCACCTACAGATGCTTTGAGTTTATGAGTGAAGTTGCTCAACATGTCCAGAAGACAGTATTTCACTGTGGTCTTTCCCTCAACCTCTTGCTTTTAGTTTTTCTGCACTCACTTCTGTCATGACTGCTGACCCTGGGGTGGGTGTGATATAGATGTCCCACTTCAGATTGAGCACTCACTCACTCTCTGTACTTTTACCAGTCATGAGTTTCTGTGTCCATTGCTATCCACTGCCCAGAGAAGCTTCTCTGAGGAAGTCTGCGAGTTGTACTGATCCACTGGTAGAGATAAATGCTTTTAGAGGGTATTTTAATACTTTGTCCATTTAGCAAAATAAGTAATAGGTTTATGCTTGGGATCTGTGATATCCTTAGCCATGGATGGGTTCTCACTCAGGTTTATGGTATTAGATAAGTGTTTCCTCCTGTGGACTCAGCCTTAAATACAGTGTGGTTACCTTCATAACATTCATGCCCCCATTGTAACTATGACTATATTTTGGCAAGCTAGTCATTTATGCAGTTTACAGCTGGGAAAGTCTGTTGATGTCTCTTTTCTTTTAACTAAAGAATAAAAAGGCGACTGGTAAGTTATGATGCAGCTACTTATTTTTGATAGACATTTTTGACTTTTGTTTGCTTAATAAATTGATTTTCATCCATCAACAGTCAGTTTTTTGGGTAGCTAAATTTGTTTCTTGAAGACACCCAGGTGACTTTCCTGCCTCTGCCTACCATTTTGATGTATGAGTGCTGACATGACACATGTTCACCATTGCATCTGGCTTTTTTTTTTTTTTTTTAATCCAAGTTGGGTTCCAAGCATCTAATTCAGGTTATCAAGCCTTTGAAGCATGTGCTTTTACCTAAGACATCTCTCTGGCCCTATAAATATTTATTACTAAGAACTGCAGGTCCTAAATGTTGTATGTAGCATTAGATTTTCTAAAACTTACTAAGGCAGAGAGTGGGATATTAACATTCCCCTTAAGTATGTATGGTGGTTTGAATGAGAATGGCACCATAGGCTTCTGTATTTGAATGTTTGTTTCTCAGTTGGTGGAACTATGGGGAAGGTATCTTAGTGTTTCTGTTGCTGTGATGAAACACCATGACTAAAGCAACTTGGGGACAAAAGGGTTTATTTGGCTTCTGTATCATGACTTAGTCTGAGAGAAGCCAGAGCAGGAACTCCCACTGTGTGGAAACCTGGAGTTGATGTGAAGGCCATGGACCAGTGCTTACTGACGTGCTCCCCATGGCCTGCTCAGCTGCTTTCTTTAGCACCTATGACCTCTAGCCTGGACTAGCATCATCCACAGTGAGCTCCACTTTCCACATCAATCACTAATTTTAAAAATGCCCTTGACTATAGTCTGATCTTAGTGATAATTTCTCAATTGAGGTTCCTTCTTCTAAGATGACTCCAGAGCTTTTTTTTTGTTTGTTTGTTTTGTTTTTGTTTTTTGTTTTTCGTTTTTCGAGACAGGGTTTCTCTGTATAGCCCTGGCTGTCCTGGAACTCACTTTGTAGACCAGGCTGGCCTTGAACTCAGAAATCCACCTGCCTCTGCCTCCTGAGTGCTGGGATTAAAGGTGTGCGCCACCACGCCCGGCGACTCCAGAGCTTCTTATGATTCTATAATCTCTATATTATTTCTCTTAATGGTGTTACATACATTCTATACACTTTTGTTTTTTTTTTTTTTCATATGTATTTTTTTCTCTTCTTACTCAAATGTTGTTTTGAAGTTCACAGTTTGTTTTAGTCGCTCTAGTTGGGTGTTACATTTTTATTTTATTTATTTTTTATTCATTGTATTCCTATTATTATTATTATTATTGGTTTTTCGAGACAGGGTTTCTCTGTGTAGCCCTGGCTGTCCTGGAACTCATTCTGTAGACCAGGCTGGCCTTGAACTCAGAAATCCATCTGCCTCTGCCTCCGGAGTGCTGGGATTAAAGGTGTGCACCACCACTGCCTGGCTTTCATTGTATTGTTTAATTCTAAATTTTTTGAGGCGTGAGAGACAGTCTCATCAGGAATCCCATTGTGGTTTAGATTTGGATTTTCCCAGTAGCTAAGGATGTTGAACTGTTTCTTTTAGTGTGTCCAGTTCATTTGCCTATTAGTTGATTGGATTATTTTTCTTTGTTTTTAAAGTTCTTTATTAGTAGCTGACAAGGTTTCCTCCATTCTGTTTTCTTATCTCTTTTGTAACAGTGGATCATAGACTTAAATGAGAATCCAAAAGTATTCTTTATGTTTTCCTCTTTGTGTGTTTTAGCTATTTTTTTCAATAAGTCATGTTGTCCTTATTGATTTTTCTCTTCTGACTTATATAATCATTTTATTCTTTTTTCTCTACTCCTGATTATGTTAGAGTTAATTTGTTGGTCATTTTCCAGCTTTTTTTTTAAGGGTGGAAGCTAAAGTAATTATCTTGAGACCTTTATTTATAATAAAGGTCTCTAAATAATATAAGCTAATCTTCAAGTATAGTTTTAATTCAGTCTTTCAGGCTTTAATAAGTTGTTTTTATTCCACTAAAATGTTTATGTCTGTAGTTTGAATTTTCTTTTCTTCCATGTATTATTTAGAGTTATTTTCAAGGAACTTATAATTATTTTTTAGAGCCCTTTCTTTCATAGGTTTTTAATTTAATTCCATTGTGGTCAGAGAATGCAGTATGTGACCTAAATTATTTCCTTGTTTCTTTACTGTGCTTCTGGGATTAAAACATTTTTTTCTAGCATCTTTTTTTTTTTTTTTTTTTTTTTTTTTTTTTTATTTTTTTTTTTTTTTTTTTTTTTTTTTTTTTTTTTTTTGTGGCCTAGAATACGGTCTACCTTGGCCTCTGCTGTGTTTCTCTTGGTGATTACAATGCCTATCAAGCATTGTACTTGGTTGTTTTTGATTCTTTTCTGGTTAGCTTTATTTTGTCCACCTTAGGTAGAATTTATTATTTTAATACATTTTATTTATTTATTTAGTTAGTTTTTATTAGATATTTTCTTCATTTACATTTTAAACGTTATCCCGAAATTCCCCTATCCCCCCCCACCCCCCGCCCTGCTCCCCTACCCACCCACTCTCATTTCCTGGCCCTGACATTCCCCTGTACTGGGGCATATGATCTTTGAAAGACCAAGAGCCTCTCCTCCATTGATGGCTGACTAGGCCATCCTCTGGAACATCTTCTGGGTATATACCCAGGAGAGGTATTGCTGGATCTAGCTGTAGTACTATGTCCAATTTTCTGAGGAACCGCCAAACTGATTTCCAGAGTGGTTGTACCAGCTTGCAATTCCACCAACAATGGAGGAGTGTTCCTCTTCATATCTTTGTTAGCATCTGCTGTCGCCTGAGTTTTTGATCTTAGCCATTCTGACTGGTGTGAGGTGGAATCTCAGGGTTGTTTTGATTTGCATTTCCCTGATGATTAAGGATGTTGAACATTTTTTCAGGTGTTTCTCAGCCATTTGGTATTCCTCAATTGAGAATTCTTTCTTTAGTTCTGTGCCCCATTTTTTAATAGGATTATTTGATTTTCTAGAGTCCATCTTCTTGAGTTCTTTATGTATATTGAATATTAGTCTCCTATCTGATTTAGGATTGGTAAAGATCCTCTCCCAATCTGTTGGTGGCCTTTTTGTCTTATTGACAGTGTTTTTTGCCTTACAGAAGCTTTGCAATTTTTTGAGGTCTCATTTGTCGATTCTTGATCTTACAGCACAAGCCATTGCTGTTCTGTTCAGGAATTTTTACCCTGTGCCCATATCTTTGAGGCTTTTCCCCACTTTCTTCTCTATAAGTTCCAGGGTCTCTGATTTTATGTGGAGTTCCTTGATCCACTTAGATTTGAGCTTTGTACAAGGAAATAAAAATGGATCAATTCTCATTTTTCTATGATAACCGCCAGTTGTGCCAGCACCATTTGTTGAAAATACTTTTTCCCCCCCACTGGATGGTTTTTAGCTCCCTTGTCAAAGATCAGGTGACCATAGGTGTGTGGGTTCATTTCTGGGTCTTCAATTCTATTCCATTGATCTACCTGTCTGTCACTGTACCAGTACCATGCAGTTTTTTTTTTTTAATCACAATTGCTCTGTAGTACAGCTTAAGGTATTTTAATACATTTTAATTAAAATATAATAATATCACTTTCCCCTTTTTTGTTTTTTCCTTCCCTCCAACTTTGTTGAGAACCCCCACCCAACTCAAAGGATAGCCTCTTTTTCTGTGATTATTATCGTTATACATACATATATAAATAGTAAAACATATAAAAATACAACTTCTGAGTTTCTTTTTGTTGTTTGAATTTTTGGTTTTAGAGCTAACCATTTGTATTGGATAACCAATTATGGGGCTCATCCCTGGGAGAGGGTAATTTGCCCTGTCTGAGCGATCATTAGCTGTTCTTTGTCAAGGGGCAGGACCAAGTGAGATTTTTCTCCCTTCTATAGCAGCATATCTATTGATACTGTCTTTTTTTTTTTAAAGATTTATTTATTGTTATATGTAAGTACACTGTAGCTGTCTTCAGACATACCAGAAGATGGCGTCAGATCTCATTACGGATGGCTATGAGCCACCATGTGGTTGCTGGGATTTGAACTCAGGACCTTCAGAAGAGCAGTCGGTGCTCTTAACCACTGAGCCATCTTGGCAGCCCCCTTGATACTGTCTTTATTCATGCCTTGTTTATGCAGTCGTTTTTCAGAGAGACAGTCTTATAGCAGACTTTCTGGTATTCTGAGTTTTATTCCCTCCCCCCACCTGCCATGAAATCTTTTCCTTTAGCATTGCTTCCCTTTCACTGATAGCACAGGTGCCATTCCTAAACCAGTTATATTCTACTACCCCTCCCCTTCTCTACCATGGCAACAAAGTCTGTCATTACTGGCATCCAAGTTCTTCTCTCAAACACTAGCTTTTACTATTTAAGCAGTCTGTCTTCCATCATGGAGACCTTGGTAGTTACCCCCTCTGGCTTCTGTCTATGAAACAACTCCTTTCCCTTGCAGTTTCCTTGTGTCCCTTTCTTGCTTTTAAAAATAATCAAGCAAACAAAATTAGTCTACATTGGCCAATTTTCATATCTGCGAAACGTTTTTTCATTCTGTCACTTAGAATCTACTTCATTGTTCATTGTTCATATTTCTCCTGTTTTGGTTTTGGTATCATTCTTGTCACTGAGTGTTTTTCTGTTAAACATTTTATTACATAACAGACACTATTTTTTCATTCCTCAGTTGTGAGAAATTAAGATAGTATATTTTCTAACTAATAAATTCATCTGTAATCCAGCAATACAGTGCATGGATTAAGCTAGTGATACTGAAATTATCAACAGTTTTTATTTTTTAAATTACATGTTAAGATGCACACACAGCCACAGTATACATGCAGAAGTCAGAATGACTCGTAGAAATTTGTGCTTTTCTACTATGTGGGTTCTAGAGGTTGAACTTAGGACATCAGGCCTGGTGGCACATTCTTTTATCCACAGAGCTATCTTGCTGATTCTTAAGTTATATTTTAGATTAGAATTCATTTAAGATTATAGATTCTGTATAGCATTATGGATTATTCTTACCAATAAAATACCTAGCTCGCTCAGTTTTACTAAGATTGAAGAATTAATCAAGGACTGAATTTGACCTATCTATAAAAGAAATTAACTGTAGAAAAGACACTAAAAATAGTTTGAATGATTTTATAAAATTATGTATTCCTAGTGAAGGAAGATGTGTAATAGTCAGTATTGCTTAGTTGAAATGACATTATGAGAAGCGTGCACATAGTGACAGTAACGAACCTTAATATGAAGAGGAGTTCAGACTTCCTCCAAGTTAGAAGTTTCTTCTGTGATACCCACAGCTGTCTTGCCCATGATTTTATTTTTAAGCATTCAAGTTAAATTAAGCAGCATCAAGTATCTAGCAGATAATCATACTTCTTTTAAACAACCTAAAAACTTCTCATTGTTGCAAAATTATGTTTGTTTATGCTTTTTGATGAAAATAGGAAATGTATGTTACATGATTCTCTGCTTTGTCCACCTTGTTGATTGGCAGTTCCCTGTTCTGTACTCCGTTATCTAGATAGAATTGTTAATGGGTGTTGTGTGTGTAGCAGTGTTTGGATACCAACTTATTGTTTGAAAAGATATTTTGGAGTGTGGTATTCTTTTGACTTTTATTAAACTTTCAAGGAAGGGAATCTCTGTCAGAGATATCAGTGAATATATGGAATCATACGGGTTTTCTGCCAGTAGAAAAGAAGGAGCGCCCAAGTGAGCAGAGAAGTGCAGGGTGTCTGTATGCTCAGCCTTTGCCTAGCTAGGTTACTTGTACCATATTACAGGCATTCAGAGCACTCACAGAAACAGGCATATTCTTTGGGGTCCTTGAAAGTTAGGGCAATGTATTTAAGAATGTGAGGTTGATGATAACATGTAAATGTGTTTTCCTCTAAGGAAAATAAATGCCAACTTTTAGCATGGAGAGTTGGGAGGAACCCTTTAGTTATGTAGGAGTCTTACAAGAAACGCTGACTGGTGTTTCTGTAATGATTTCACCCCAGTTCCAGGAGGTTTAAGTCATGTGTGATTATTAGGTAATTGCTCTAGTCCTGCCTTTGCCCTTACTTGGCCATGCAGCCTCCCATTGCATGCCTGTTCTTGTTTGTATTTGTCAGTTGACCTTCTCACACAGACTGGGGAGGGGGACCCCCAAACCCCACACACAAGGAAATGCCTTCATCTCATGTCTGCCATACTTTAGGAAAGCCTTTTAAAGACTTCTTTGAAGTGCTTAAATCTGTGTGCTATTCCTTAAGGTGCACAGCAGGGCATTTCTTTTAAGGAAGAACTAGGTGGAGCATTTCTAGGAGAACAGCTTAAAAACTAGCTCTTGTTCCATTCAGTAAAATAGACTGAATGATCAAATAAAGAAAATATATTGAAAAATGTATGACAGACATGAGATGAAGACATTTTGTTGGGTATGGGATTTGTGGAGGTTCCCTTCCACCCCACCCTGGTCTATGGGAAAAGGTCAGTTGGCAAATATGTCACAAACCAGTCAACTTTTCTGTTTGTTTTCTAGGGCATATAAATGTATATGTTGCATTTATGTATGTATTAGGTTCCCCTAATGGAGATGAGATCATACGATTTTTTTCTTGTCAGAATATGAACAGAAGTCATTTTGAGTCAAAGATAAAGTATGGTTTTGATTTTTGTTTTTCTTGTCCTGATATTTTCAGTGCTAGGTCTGATTGGATTTTTGGACCTTGATTCCCCAAATTACCAAATAAAAAATATTTTCAATAATTGTTTCCTACCCATTATGAATTACTGACTTGTTTAAGGAAGGAAATTGAGAGTTGTACTATTCATCATACTAGTGAACTTTATACTATTTTGTACAGCAAAGTAAATACTGTGTTTTATATCAATATATAAACTGGCGTTGCAGTTTAATAATGCTGTTGGTGCTTATTGGAAATAGCACTTCTCATTTACTTGTGGTATGGTAGGTACTTTTACCATCTTCTTTCACCCTTTATGGTTAGTTACTTATTGGAAGTAAATGTTGTTATCTATATTTCAGAGAATTGGAATCCAAATCTTAGAAGATTAATAATTATAATTAATTTGACCTAGTAATGCTATTTATTGCATTATTTTATTATAACTACTTGTTTGATTTCATTTTTCTAGACTGTAGTATTTTAGGAAGAAAAATCAGCTGTAATTCACTGTTGTATATTATTAGTGGCTACAATAGCCTGCAGTAGTTACAGGATAAATATTGAACAGATGGATCAATGACATTGGCACAGAGAAGTATTCGGGAGGCTATAAAGGAATGCATCAGTTATTAAGTTTACTAGGGACTCTCAATCAAATCAAAGATTTTATTAAGTAATAGTGACAAATACTGAATAAATCTGAAGAACTTAATTCTGCTTAGGAATCATTTGTGAAGACTTTTTTCTAGATATAAAGTTTAATTAAGGTAACATGTAGTATTTTAAAACAATGGCCTTGAAGTTCTTTGACTTTTTTTTTTTTTTCAAGGTATACCCTTTTCTTCTTTCTTTGACTTTGGATGATCTTGTATCTGCCTGTGACAAAAGAACATAGACTTTTGAGGCTAGTTCATAAATAGTGATACAGATGTCTCTTGTCCTTGGAGTAGTTATATTTGAATCCTTTAACTACATGTTTATCAGTTTAGTTTCTCATCACTAGGATAAAATCCCCAACCGAAGCCACTTCAAAAGAAAGGTCTGTTATGGCTCATGGTTTCAGGGGACATAGTCCATCTTCCCTGGCCTCAGTACAGCAATTTGAGGAGAATTAAGATACTTTTAATGATTTATTCTAATTATGTATACTTGAGTGCATCTCTGTTTAGGTAGTGCATGAGAATGTATATACCCACAGGCCCACAGAAGCACAAGATTTCTGCATCACCCTCCCCCCCCCCTTTTTTTTTCGAGATAGGGTCTGTCTGTGTAGCCTTTGCAGTCCTGGAACTCAGACTATAGACCAGGCTGACCTCAAACTCAGAGATCCACCTCCTCTGCCTCCCAAGTGCTGGGACTAAAGGCGTGTGCCACCACCCAAATGGCACAAGATTTCTTGAAGCTGGAGTTAGAAGCGTATATGAGCTGTCTGATGTGGATGCTGGGAACTGAACTTACATCCTCTATAATAAAACTGTATTTGCTCTTAACCCTGAGCCATCTTTCCAGTATTGAGAATTAAAATATTAATAATATTGATGTACCAATACGTGAACTCAAAGCTTTCAGTTCATTTAGATCTCTAATAGTTGTTTTGTCGATATTCTGCAACTTTGTTAATGTCACTTGTCAGTTCTAGTAACTTATTTTTGTTGTTCTTTTTAAATTTTTATTTGATAACTTCCATTCATATTTAGAAAATACTTGAGCTTTTCAAGTAATAATAGCACATTTGTGACTATGCAAACATACCCTTTGTGCCCTTTGTGTATATAAAATTATTGTTTTGTGCAGAAGCAGTATTTTAAGGTATCTCTAAGATTAAATAATGTTTTTTTTACTATTATACAAATATGACTTGGTGCTTTTAGTGCTTTTATGGGTTATTTCATAGCAGTGTAGTAACTAGTGCTACTTTGGGGGGAGTTATGTTTCATGAAGGTTATATCTCAAGGGATCTCTCTGCTGTACTTTGACTGCCTTTTATGGCAAAAATCAACATACTTGATTGACATTGACAATACCTAATTAATAACAGAAATGATAACCAAATAATATTTTATGAGTGAATACTCCTTAAAATTTAGAGATGCTTTACAAGCCTCCTGACTTTGTTGATAGGATATTTCAGGTTTGGCTATATATTTGTTGTATACTTTATATAGTAGTTGCTACATTTGTGAAACCTCAATGTGCAGTAACCCCTAAACATACTGGTTATTACACATGCTGCATCACAGTGTAAGGTAGCACCTTTCTTTAGACTATTATTCTTTTGGAGTCATCATTGCTTACGAACAGTTTGAAGAGAAATTCTGAGTATGAATCTTCCTCAGACTTTCACTATTGTATTTTATTGGTAATTATAGTCAGTCTACAAGTTTAATACATTTTGTGGGAGCATGTTGATAATCTGGTTTTATAGCATTATGACTAGTGATTTGTTTTATAAATCACCAAAAATAATAACTATAAAGAACAGTGATTTCATATCCACTACATTAGGTTCTACTTTTTTTGAGAAATAACAAAGCATAACTTTGGTATTTGTGTAGATAGAGAATATTTTGGGTCAATACTAACTTTGAAGTGTAAGGATGTTCTTAAAATTTGTGACTTATCAGCGGGTAAGAGCACCCGACTGCTCTTCCGAAGGTGATAAGTTCAATCCCAGCATCCACATGGTGGCTCACAACCATCTGTAATGAGATCTGGCGCCCTCTTCTGGAGTGTCTGAAGATAGCTACAGTGTACTTACATATATAAATAAAATTTAAAAAAAAAAAAATTTGTGACTTATATGTTATACAGGAGACTTTTCTTTTTTTAAAGATTTATTTATTTATTATATGTAAGTACACTGTAGCTGTCTTCAGATACTCCAGAAGAGGGCTCCAGATCTCTTTATGGATGGTTGTGAGCCACCATGTGGTTGCTGGGATTAAACTCAGGACCTCTGGAAGAGCAGTCAGTGCTCTTAACCACTGATCCATCTCTCCAGCCCCCCCACAGGGGACTTTTCTACTTCGATCTTGATCATTTGTTAGGCTTTACATTTGTTCCACATTGTACGAAGATTTCATAGCATAGTTCCTTTAAATTCTGAAAAAGCCAAAGGTAAACAGAAATTTGTGTATAAATGGCGGGTGTCAGTAAGTAGTTAATTAAGTTCTGCTGTTTTACGTTTTAGAATTGCTTATCTAGATCCAGTTGTTTTGCTAAGAGAAATGTCTAAAGTGTTCAGAGATAGTCTTGTTTATATGTGCTAGGATTGAACTCAGGACCTCTGGAAGAGCAGTCAGTGCACTTAACCACTGAGCCATCTCTCCAGCCCCCCACAGGGGGCTTTTACAACTTTTATAACTGATGATTTCCATATTTGCTTTTCCAAACTTCACTATTTATTAGCAGTAAAAGGAGTTGAGGCTGAAATCGTGAAGGACTTATGTTTCTAAGAGCAGGTGCAGAGTTGGCAAAGTTTAAAAATTAGAGGATGGTTCATTCTTCCTAGCTGAGTGTCACATCTAATGTTCCAAGAAGTGATATTTGGGCGTAGAAACTTAATGGCATAGTTTCTTGGTGAATGCAAGTTTTGTATAAGGGTGATGGGAACTGCTTTTAAGGTTATACTTGAAATGACACATCTGTCAGGAATCTTGTTGGAGAGCTGAATAGGTGTGTCACTGTGATTTCATTTTTCTCGTGTGTGTGTGTGTGTGTGTGTGTGTGTGTGTGTGTGTGTACATGTGTGCATGTGCCATGTAGAGGCCAGACAACAATCTTGAGTATCATCCTCAGGAATGCCATATACCTTTTTGAGACAGGGCCTATTTTGTCCAGGAGCTCACCAAATAGGCTAAACTGAGCTGGCCACCAAGTCCCAGGGATCCTCCTACTGCTTGTGCTGGATATGGAATTAAGTATATTAAATGTATATTTCATATGCCATTGATACACACACTAAATATGTGTGTATATATACACATATGCACATCCACATTATACATACATATATACATACATACATACATACATACATACATACATTCACTCATTCTACTGACACAAGTATGTACAATTATAGCTCTGTGACTTATGACAAAGGGGCCAAAGCACAGTGTTCCTAGGAAGTGGAGCTAAGAGCAGTTGGATATCAGTAGACACCCTATTCCCTCCCAAAGCTTAATCCTAAAGTACAGGATTTGTACAAAAATAACTCAAAATGGACCTTAGATTGATTTTCAAAATGTAAAACTACATAACATTTAGGAGAATCAGAACATCTTTGGGAACTAAAACTTGGAGAATTCTTTGATGTATAAAACACATGGTCTGTAAATGTAAAAAATGATTAAATTTCAATTTACCTAAATAAGTAAGTAAGTAAATAAATAAATAAACAACCTTTGTCCTAAAATATCCTATGATAAAAAACCAGCTAGGCTAAAATAGTAGCAAATCATATACCTAACAAAAGAGTTAGAACATTAAAAACTAAACATCAACCTTAAACAATAATAATAGAACAGTCTATTTAGAAAAGGAACATTTTGGTCTCCCTATTTATTTATTTATTTATTTATTTTCTCTGTGATAAAAGCATTCAGTCTTTCTTGAGGCAAACACTCTTTGGAGTCCAGATGAGATCACAAATCATGTGACAGAGGCTTGACCAGAATCTCTTTTTGATTGGTTACTGAGTTTCAGTAGCAGTATTTGGGCAGCTGGTAGGTATACCTAGTGTAGAGTTTGATCTTGTGAGAGACTGAGATTCATCATGATGGATGATGTCCCAAAGAATTTCTCCGTAAGAAGTTAACAAATGTTGAAGGGCTCCACGCATCTCTTTGTTAGACAAGATGGGGTAGCTGTTAGAGACATGGCATCAACCCTAATCCCTGCCTGCCCCTCAGGCCATGCTACTCCTCCTTCCCTGTTCCTTCAACTGAGACCTGGCTTGTTACTTCCTTTTGCCCTTTCAACAGATCAAGGGAGCAAAATATTCTCTACCAGTCTGGAAGGTTAAACTGAGATGAGCTCTAGTGTGGCATACTATTTAGCAACAAGAAGTAGTGTGAAGTCTTGATATACTCAACAATTTGTGTAGATCTCAGGACGTTCTTAAAATCTCAAAGAAATATTGTGTATGCATCTATTTATAAAGCTTTTTCAAAACAATATAGAGGCTGTCAGCAAATAGTTGCCAAGGAACCATAAATGTATAGCACAAGGCAGAGCTACAGGGTAATGAAATAGTTACATTTTTTAATTGTAATGATCATTATACAAACATATGCATGTAATAAAATGACATTCAAGTATATGCACACATTACGTTAGTATCTTTTTTTTTTATTGTGATGGTAAAAATTAACCACTGAGGAGAACACCATATCTCATTGTACTATCTTTGTTAGCTTGCTAAGATTCTGTAGTTATTTCAATTATATTAATTTTTTCTAGCTCCTTACTTTAGTATACTTGATTAAAGAAGCTATCCTTAATCAAGATAGCAGTAGGCATGGTTACTGTTAATAAGGAATTTTTTTTGAAAAGCTATTTTGGTATACTTCCCAGAAAATTAGAAACTAAATAATTCTTAGTCTAAGTTCAAATCCTTTTGGACGTCAAATGGTTTACAGTTAATTCATCAAGAAATCAACTCAATCAAGAAAATTAAGGGGATCAAATTAGATTTTGAACTTCTGTTTTATGCATAATTTAATTTCTTAGTTTTCTATAGTTTTTAAGTGTAGTGAATGATTATGTGGTTAATTAAAAGTTGCTGGATCTTTGGGAGAAAGGAGACATTACAAAGAAATAACCCATTTTCTCATGATATTTTACTTCTAAGAAAATTATAGGAAAGGAGCAGACAAAGTATTTCATGGTAAATAAGAATACTTGGTGTGTAATCAGCTTGTTTGGGTACTGTCTGTTTAGTTCTGGTAGTGAGGAATTCCTGTTTTCATAGCTAAATTAGATTAGGTAAGAAAGAAGAAACTTTTATTCATATGACATGATTAGCAATTATAGTTTAAAAATATTTCCTCTACCTTTTAAACTGATAAAATGTTTATAACTTTCTAAATTCATTATCTTTATTTTTCTTCTGTTGTTGTTTTGTTTTTCAAAGCAGAGTTTCACTATGTAGCCCTGGTTGTCCTGGCTTTCCTGCTCTGTAGACCAAGTTGGCCTCCAACTCACAGAGATCCCTCTACCTCTGCTTTCTGAGTGTTGGGATTAAAGTGTGCGCCACCAGCACCTAGCACTAAGTTCACTAGCTTGTTGAGCATGGTTTTCATACAATGTATAAATTAATCTTATTAACGTAAGATTCTATAGTCATTTCAACTTTTTATTAAAATAAACAAAAACTATTTCTGACTTTTATTCTAAAATCAGTTTAAGAGTTTGAGATTAAAACTGTAGTTATATCTTGTGCACAGTTATTAAAGTTTTTAACCAGTGTGTGATTTCTTAACATGTATTCCTGGGATTAGAATGTGGTATAAAATAGGCATGTGGTGAAGCAGATGTACTTTCTGTGGTAACCTTTGTTTAAAAAAAAAAAAAGTTCAACCTCTGCTTTTCATTTTCTGGATTACAGAGTCAACTTTAAAAATATCTGGGCCAATTCTTTAACATTAACTACTTTGTTAATTTATTGAGTTGGTCTTTGAATAGTGGATTTGTGCAGTTATGTTTCTGCCACATTCTGGGATATATGCTCTCTGTGTGGCCGTAGGAACGCTAGATAGACACAGTCCCCGAATTCCTAGGCAGCAAGGGTCTCTTAGGGAAGGTAGCTGGAGAACTGGTAAACAAACAAGTGATGTTTAATCATGCCATTTTGGAAAATTTCTTACCAGTGTGCTATATATTTATCAAAATTGAAAGTTTTATTTGTAGTTTAACTTACTAGAAATTTGCTTAGCACTATTTATACTAAATAGTATCAGATATCACTAGTAACAATACTGAAAAAAGTGTACTCTTTAATTCTCTTTTGCAAGTAGAGACAGTGAGGTTCTTATCCTCACTCGTGTTATGTAGCAGAACTGTTGTTTTGTTTGTTTTGTTTTTGTACTGAATTACTGATTGTGGAGCTTGACCTCTTCTTGGTCATTTTGTATCTCTCTTATATATTACTGTATCATTCCACTCAGGAATACAAAGAAGCATGAAATAAATAATCTCCTAAGGTGCGTTTACATATATCAGTGGGTAACGGCTGAATATTTTACTGTTAAATAGTGGTAATAAACACAATTCTAAAATTTAGTCAAATGATGGACTGGCACTTAAAAGCTAGTTTTTTAGAAAGTTGAGGTGGAATTCTCATGTGGCATTATAGTAGTTCCCCCATATCAGTGGCCAGATGTTTTCTTAAACAAACATAAATTATTAGAATGAAATGTAAAAAGATAGAAACCTGAACAGGTAGTTAGTGTATGATATAGAAGAAGCTATCAAGCAAGTTGTCAAGGGTAGCTTTTCCTGGTGGATAGAGTGTACTACTGATATGGTACAATGAGAAGCTCACTTACCTCTCTAGTATCCTTCTGCAAGCCCATAATGCCAATCTAGACACATCAGGAAGATCCAAATTTTGAGTGATTCTATGATATTTTGGACTAGAACTTTGCAAAATTGTCCAGTTTATGGAAAGAAAAAGTAAAGATTGAGAAGCTATCATAGGAAATACTAAACACAATAGGTATTTTGGAACAAGGAACAGACATTAGTGAATAAACTGGGGGAAATATGGGTAAAATTGATAGCTTAATAATGTTGTAACCAGTGTTAATGTATTGACTTAGACACATGAACCAAATATATAAAATAATGTATAAATGAGAGGCAGCTAGATGACGGATATTCTGAAACTCTGTCCTATAAGAAAAGCACTTTTAGAAAAAAAGTGTAAATAAGAAGGTGAGACACACTGAGGCCAAAGTCTTGAGCAGACCCTGGGCTTATTTCTCAGCAAGCACCCACCTGGTGGCTTACTACCAACCTTTCGTATCTCCAGTTCCAAGGGATTCAACACCCTCTTCTCTCTTTCATGGCCATTGCACACATGCAGTATCCATATGTACATGCAGACACTTACGTGCAGACATAAAATTAAAGAAAAACACTGAAAAGAGGAGCAGGACAGGGACAGGGTCGTCTCTTTCTGAGTTAAATAATTCTTTGGTGGCTTTGAGTTCCCAAGTTTGATAAAGTGTAATCTCTTTTCATTTATTTTATTTTATTTTATTTTTTTAAATTGGAAGACCTTTTAAAAAATAATTATTTTATATATATGAGTGCACTGTAGCTATCTTCAGACACACCAGAATAGAGCACCAGATCCTGTTACAGATGGTTGTGAGCCACTATGTGGTTGCTGAGAATTGAACCTCTGGAAGAGCAGTCAGTGCTCTTAACCACTGAACCATCTTTCCAGTTCTTTCTTTTCATTCATAAGTTGTATGGGTGTGTGCTGAGTATGTGTGTGTGTGTTTGTGTACATACATGAGATTTTACTGGGGATTAAACCCAAAACCTTGTATAGCTAAACAAACACTGCCACTGAAGCATAAACCTCACCCATTAAAGTCCTAATTTTTAAAAAGCACAGTAAAATAATAATATGTGAAGATTTTAGCCATCAAAGTGGTCATGCTATAAAATTTCTTTTCTTTTCTTTTCTTTTTTTTTTTTTACTGTTGACAAAATATCTTTTTTATTTGCCAGAAAAGTTTTGGCAAGTCACATCATCGTTGTTATAAAAGCATTTATGCAGTACTGTCAGTCATTAAAGAATTACATGGGATTGCAAGGTATGCTTTACAAATCTGAACTTCTCGAACCTGTGATGGCTTTCCCTTTTGGCCAGTTCTACAAATGACCAGATTGCAAGACTGATCATCCTGACTCTGTAAGCTGGTCCGATAGTTCTCAAAGGGTTACACTGATGTATTAAAGAGTAACATATCTATAAAATAACCATCACTTTTTTACTTCAGAGACACAATGCTTCTTGCTCTGCTTTGCATGGAGTATTGCTGACAGAACAAAGGCCTAACACAACTGGGAAGAACATCGCAATGATTCTGGGTCAGGAGGCAGGAGGGGGGTTCAGAAATATTTCAAAATAACCGAAAGGTTCTGTTTGAACACAGCTATGAGTATGGAGGTGATGATACATTGTGGACGTAATTGAGAACAGCTATAGAAAACGAAAAATGCGTGTATTATTAAGGCTGTTACTATATTGCAGATATTTTGGCCCCTTGTTTGTTGGAAAATGGCTGTCCCAACAGTCTAGTGTCCTGCATGTGTTCCAGATCTCCCACCTGACAAAACAATGTGCAGGAGATTATCCGCAGTGGTTACAGAGCTCGATGTGCAGGAGGCTATCCGCAGTGGTCACAGAGCTATCTTCTTTGGAGACAAAGCTGTTTTGGATCTTCACACTTTCCTGAAAGTTCAATAATGGATTTTGTTGTTTTTTAAACTCTTTCTTCTTAACTAAATGTTGGTATCTGCTTTAATGATGAGGTTTTAAATTAATAACAAGTGTATTTATTGGTGTTTATTATAACAACCTACCTAAAACTTTCTCAGTAGTCTTAATTTATATGCTCAGATCTGTGAAAAAAAAAAAGAAATAAATTTATCTAGAAAGCTCTTCAAGAATATGTTGATGAGAGAAAGCAAGATACAAACAGATAAATCCCTGCACTCCGGATGCAGAGACAGGCAGATAGATCTCTGTGAGTTTGAGGCCAGCCAGGTCTACACACAGAGTTCTAGGACAACAGGAGTTCCACAATGAGACCCTGTCTCAACACAAAACCAAACCAAACCAAACCTTGTTTGCATTTGTGAATAGTTTTTGGTTTGTCTTTGCTGTTGTGTGAGGTTTTTGGTTTTAGTTTTTCAAGTAAGGATAAATTATTACAATTTCTGTGGGGTCTTTTCCATATAACTACAAATAAGTATCATAATCTCTTCAGAGTTTCTAACTATGAGAAACTATGAATCTACCCGGGTAAGGTGCAGTCTTTCAGTTTTTCTCAACTGCTATAATTTGCTTCTGAAATGACTGCCCAAAGCCCATGGGTTAATAAGGGTATAGTAGTTACCTCTATAGTAGGGTAATACTGGGAGGTGGTAGGACCTTTAAGAAAGTAGGCTGGTATGGTGGCTTCTAATCACTGACAGTGTGCCCTTGCAGGAGACTGTCGGGCCTTGGTCTCTTCCTCTGCCTCCCTTTTGCTTCCTGCTCATGAAATGAGACCTTTGCCCTGACTTGTATGTCCTGCCATGAGTTGTGGTGCCAGACCAATCATGGACTGAAGGTTCTAAATTTTTGAGCCAAAACAAACTATAGGTTGATAGTGTAGGGTATCTGGCATAGTAACAGAAAGCTATCACACCTACTAATCTTAAGGAGAAAACACAAATAATTATAATAAAATTACTACTACTTAGTAAGTAAACTACTTAGAAAACAGGAAAGAAATTTTACTCAGCTATATTGCATATATGTATGAGCTGGTCCCCAGGTTTCCATTCTTACTCTCATTTCTTTTCATAAGACTCTTCTTTGAGTGTCTCTTTAGAAGATACTCTGATTCGTCTTGAATTTCAGTAGGTAAAATAACAGGAGAATCTAGCTATTGAAATAGTGAGACTCTCTGGGAGGGATAAAGCAATAGTAATGTGCTGAGTCACGGAAGAGCTGCTATGGCAGAAAGCAGAAAAAAAGGCGTAGACAGGGTAGGGGTGTATGTGTGTAACTGCAAAAGCACACACCTTATAAGTCATGTACATTCCTAAGACTGCATAGTACAGTATTTCACCATTAATAGCTAAAGTATTCCTCAGGAGTATTAGGTCTCATCATCTGCTGTAACAATTGATGCTTACAATAAGTTGTGAGTGTGTAGCTATGAAGGTCTGGCCTAACCGACTTTGTTTGCTGAGACTTCATGTCTTCGTTCTTAGCCTTTACCTAAATGCATTTGTTATGAACTCCAGTGTCACTTGCATTTGTTATAATTTAATGTAAGATAGTAGTATCTATTGATTTAGAGGCAGCCACAGGTTCTCCTCTGAAGGAAACCAAGTCCCCTTTAAAAAAGAATTGTGATACTTAATTTTACTCATTTTGGTTTGCTTATTTGATCTAATTTTAGAACTTAGGCTCTTTGCCACACAGTTAAGAGTGGTGAATAAGTGATAGGTTAGAAAATTCTTATGATTCAAATACTGAGTGGCTTTCAGTGCTTTTTTTTGAGTTATAACTTTATATTTTAAAATATCAGACAAATATAGCTTATTCTTCAGACCTTCAAGAAAGTTCTTGGTTTACGAAAATACATAGTCTTGAAGCATTATTGGTTGCTTTATTTTATTTTTTTTAATTAAGTAGTCAAAGTCTGGTAAAATGTCAGCTACTAATCATGCTTAAAAGTGAATGTGAGGCAGCCAGGACAGTCTGATGTATAGCCAAGGCTTAATGCTTTTCCTCCCCTTCTCATTACCTTTTGTGGAAGGAAGAAAAAAGAAAAAATACCTTTCCTAATCAAAACAGAGTTGGCATGTCTATGTGTGTGTCTGTGTGTGTGTGTGGTGTGTGTCAACATGTTTCCTTATTTGTGTTAAATCTTTCCATAAGAACAAGTTGGCTGAATGAATACTGGTAATAAAAGGGGAAACTGAGAGATTTCAGAGAATGAAGTATGCAGTCTGAGCAAACCAGGTCAACTTGAAAACTGTCTGTTCCACATGTATTTCACGCATCGGCTCTCTGTGTATGCATCTCATTTCTGTGCGCCACTTCCATATCAGCTGCTGGATGATATCATCTGTCAATTGGTGAATGATACTTATTGATGTTGCTTATTAGCATTATGAAAACAACTTTATTACAAGAAATTAAATATCTATAGTGTACTTGTTGTTTCCAGTTTAGACATTAGATTTGAAGTCAGTGAATCTTTTAAATAAACAAAAGGAAAGAAAAGAAAAAAAGCCCCTCTAGAAACCTAAGCTGCATTGTTGGGGGGTTTAAAGGATGTACAACAGTATGAATATTTATACTTTGTGACATTAATTATAAATATACTCACTGAAAAAGACAAGGGAAGATGTATGCTCAGTCTTTGTCATATAAAGTTTAGAAAACATTGCAAATCAGAGAATTAGGCAGAGACCACAGATTTATGTAGTTAAGTATATTATTAATACAGCCACTTTAATTTTGAGCCTAGGATTTCCCTTTTAAGTATGTAACATTATTCCCTTATGACAGTGTACACCCCTGATCATTGCAGAGTATCTGCTGGCAGGATATGAACTTGAAAGAGCTGGTTGTTCTTTTTTTAGTAGCCTTTTCCTCCCTGCAGATGTGACTTTAACAGAGGAAGGTGTGTGTGTGTGTGTGTGTGTGTGTGTGTGTGTGTGTGTGTGTGTGTGTGTCTTGCCCCCAGCAGTAGCAGAAATAAAAAACAGTCATTTGTTAAAGTAATTTATATATAGAACTTGTATAACTGCTTAAAAGTATAATGGCTTGGGAAGCCAGGGCAGAATTGTGAGTTTAAAATCATTTTGAGCAGTTACAAAACCACCTTTAAAAAATTCAGTATTTCTGTTCTAGAAATTAAAAGTAACTTGTTCAACCATCATTTCGGACTTTATAGGAAACAGACTTTTAGTTTTGTTAAAACTGGAAGATGAAGATTGATGGTAATTGTTTTACCCGGATGGCATTAGCCACTGGATGCATGGTCTAAGCAACTATTTCCTATAGAGTGGGAAACATTTTTGTAAGTACTTTCTTCTAAAGCACAGATCAGAAACATACATTTTCTGATTACATTTCAAGGTTTGATATTAAACCAGAACTTAGTTTCATTGTGCTAAAAATTTTTAAAATATTTTGTTGAAGAATTTGAGTCCTGTCCTGCCTACCGCTTGACTTACGTATGCATGTTGTTGTTGTTGTTGTTATACTTGAGTCCCTATTGTAATCTGGAATGCAAAAGAACTTCCAGGAAGGACATAAATCTTACTTTAAAAATGTACAAATAGGAATAGAGTCATCAGTCAGTGACTAAGGATAGCTGAATTCAGTTTGCTGATGTTAAAATTGTCTAATGTCCTGTGCTTTAGTGTAACTAACATTTGGCATTCAGTATCTGTAACTGTGTTGAAGTGAAAGGAAAGGTGACTTCTAACAATGAGTCAGAGCAGCAATTGAAAGAGGCTTTGTTTGTTTCTTTAACTTGTTTTGTAATAAGATCAGTTGTTCAGTGAATAGCAGTTGTAGAGGAACTGCACGTTGCACATTGCTTTTCGAGATGAAAATTCTTCTCATTCATCATGAATTCCAGAAAGAGGACTTTTGACCAGAAGTATTATCTTCCTTCCTTCCTTCCTTCCTTTTTTTTTTGTTTGTTAATTTAACTCAATACTTTTCATTCTTTAGACATTCTGTAGCATCTCAGCTTCCCTTTCATCCTGAGAGGAGTCCTGGTGTGTGGTTATTGTTAGGGCAAGCTGTCTTGTAAGGCTGTTTCACCAAATTCAAATAGATCTTTGTAGTTCTGTCTAAGAGGTAGGTCACCAGTCCTTGTCCTCTCTTCCTCTCTCAATAATCTTGGATTGCTTGTTCATGTGTCAATACTGTGAAAGCAAAACTCTCCCCAACTGAGCTTTGAACTAGCTGAACTGCTTTGTCATTCTTTGTTTGAGGATTTTATTTAATTTCTCTAAGATTGAGTTTCCTGTCTTTAAAGCCTCCCTTCCCCTCCTCTGCTGCTCTCCTCCTCTTTGCTGCCTTTCCCCTGCCCCTCCCATCTAGTCTCTCCTCCTTTACCTCTCCAATCCTTTTCATTCTTTCATGTAGTATATTGAACCTAGGGGCCTCTTGTCAGCCAACTAGCTTTCTCTCATTAAGCTATACTCAAGCCCTAAAAACTCCTCCACTTGTAATTCAGTTTCTCTTCTCTGGTGGAGAAAAGATGGACACTTTCTACATTCCTAAGGCTTTTAAGATCTATTAGGGAAAAGTAATTGTTTAGAAAGGGATAGGTGCATGCCATTATATAACTGTAATAGCGTCTCTGCTCTGCTAAGAACGTATTTGAGTGAATTAAACCTGAAGGCTGGTTAGGATTTTTTCCACTGTGGAGAGACAGACACTGGTAGTGAGCAGACCAAAGCAAAGTAGTAGGAAAGATGAAAATGTGCTCAAAGAGGCAAGAGCTGACTGGATCAGAGAGCTCAGTCAGGGACTAGGGGGAAGTTGGGATGGAAATTGCCATTTTCTAAATTTATTAAGCCAGATAGTGGAGGCTTTAAAATTGTGAGGTATCTGTGTTTCAAGTAGGAGGCAATAAGAAACAATGTAATTTTTTGAAAAAAATATTTATTTATTTTATACACTGTTGCTATCTTCAGACACACCAGAAGAAAGCATCAATCCTATGACAGATGGTTGTGAGCCACCATGTGGTTGCTGGGAATTGAACTCAGGACCTCTGGAAGAGCAGTCAGTGCTCTTACCACTGAGATATCTCTCTACCCTGAAACCATTGTAATTTATTTGCTTGTTTTCTTAAAAGAAGACTGGGTTCAACTATGATACCCTTGAACTACTGTTCCTCTTGTCTCTACTTTCCAAGTGCTAAGATTATAGACATGTATGATACCCAGACTATTATAGATTCTTACACAAGAAAGTAACACAATGTGTTGAAACTTTTGAGGGATAAATTTGGAAAATACTATTTTGGGTTTTTTTAATTGATTTTTAATCATCTCCTGGCATTGTAAACCAGTAACCAGTTATTAAAGATTTCACATTTTCTATTGCATTTATCTGCCTTACATAGCATATGGCCATCTACTTTATATGTATAGTATTATGTTTGAGTCTGTATAATACATTTTTACATATTATAAAATATAAATTATTTTAGATATAAAATATATACTGTACAATATAATAATTTTCTGTATGACCATGTAATATATTTTTAACAAATATGAATATTTTTAATCAAAGTTATGTTCAAATGAATACTTTGTGTGTAGTTGTGTTTGCTGTGATGTATTGTTGTCTACCTAATGTCAGTTTATCATAAATTGGAAAAACAGTGTGACTGTAGAAATATCAGAGTGAAAAATATGTCTTAGAATCAAAGCTACATGGTATTTTTGTAAATAACTTCAGCAGATCAGGGTCTAGAACAGTCGGAGTCTCAATTAATATTACTTGTGAATAATTGAAGCAATAAAGAAGGTAGGAAGAGCTTTAGGCTTTAATATTTGAAATTAGCCAAAAACAACAAGAATAATTACTAAGAGAAAATCAAATCTGTGTATTCCTAATAATCATTTAGTGAAATGTAGTTTTTTTTAAGTTTCATTTCATCTATTTATTTGTTTGTTTTTCCATGCATGCATGTGTGTATGTGTGTAAGGGTGACTTGATAGTTTCTTACCTCAGATCGTATGTCTTAAACTGGGGTAGTAAACCATGCTTATTCCCCCCAAGTCCCAGGGTAGTTGTAAGAAACAAGTGAAAGACACTGTATTTTAAGTTGACTTAAAGGATTACATAAGTTTGTATTTCTCAAATGTATTTTTCCATTATTTCCTCTGCTATGTTTTGAATGTGTACTCTGAAGTCCTGAGGACCCAGACCCTCTGGAATGAACTGGCTCTGTTATCAAGGGAGGCTCTGTGGGAGTGGACATGGGCCCAGTTTCTGTCTGTCCTGCCTCTTTGCTTCTGTACTTTGCCATGCACCTTTATGAGAAGTGTTGCTTCTAGTTCTTAATCCTTTACCTCTGAGAAGTAAATTTCTCAAGCAATCAGGGAAATAAACACAAGAAGTAGAACTAATAGTAATAAAATAATAAATAATAATAAATAAGTAGAGCACAAATTTGTTTAGAATGATTGTAGATAAATAGCACAGAGACACAGATAAAAAGTAAGAGTTATTAAGGACAATGAAGGCAGAATGAGAAGAGAGGGGTCAGTTTGTGCCTTATAGTTCTGCTCTTCAAAGAAAAATAGACACCTTATTACATGAGCTATGGAGGACAGCTTATTACATGAGCTATGGAGGACAGCTTATTTGCCTTTCCAGGCTCTGATCTTAGAAAGACTGCTAGCTCCTTGCCCTCAGGCACATAGCCCTCTCCTCTGCCCCACCAGGCTTGCTGCAGTGCTGGACAGAGGCTAGCCCTGTTGGAACTTCCTCACCAGATCCACTGACTTTGACATTCTTTTCCTTTCCATCATATTTCTTGTTAATTTTGGTTGTTTTCTTGTTTAAAAGCCCTTCCTCGCCGGGCGTGGTGGCGCACGCCTTTAATCCCAGCACTCAGGAGGCAGAGGCAGGTGGATTTCTGAGTTCGAGGCCAGCCTGGTCTACAAAGTGAGTTCCAGGACAGCCAGGGCTACACAGAGAAACCCTGTCTTGGAAAAAAAAAAAAAAAAAAAAAAGCCCTTCCTCCTCGAGCATTAGCAAGATCTCTCCCTAGCCCAGGGCCAGTGTATATAATGGGACTCTACCACTGTTATCAGGGTGTCCTGTCAACGAGCATAATACTGTTCTTCACCAGGTGTTGATGCAGGCCAGCTTGTCACTGAATGCGTTGTAGACAGCGATCCTTGAGTTTGTTTGTTTTGTTTTGTTTTGTTTTTTAGCACAACACACAAAGCCCTAGGAGAAGTTTCCCACATCTAATCTCAGGGCCTGGTAGTTTTTGTCTCTTCAAACTCAGACCGTATATGTGATACAGGCCAGTCTTAGTGTTGGCAGCTCCAGCTCACACTTCTAGTTCTTGTGGTGCGAAGGGGCTTTCTTTTGTCCCCAGTTTGTGGTGCTTGTGTTGTCCCAAGAGATGTCCATTGCTTGACACTGGCTGGAAAGGGAAAGAGCAGACCTTCCCAGTCTTGTTTTTAGAACACAGCCTTTTTTTCTTATAGGAATTCTTGATCCACAAATGAAAGGATCTAAAAAAGATACACACTATATTTTTCCAAAGGTGAAGAAAAACAAAGAGTTGTCAGGTAGAATCCCCCCAAAAGATAAATAATTATACATTATAATTTGTTATAGCTAATATTTATTTATAGGTTATTATGTTCCAAGTACCCTAACATGTATTACCTCATTTAATTTTTTTCTGTAATTTTCTTTTTAGAAAGCAGATAGGTATCTGCTTCTTTGTTTTTAAACAGTTTTTTAAACATTTATTTTATACATATATATGTATATATATATATACACACACACATATACATACATACATACTATTGCTTTCTTCATGCACACTAGAAGACGGTGTCATATCCCATTACAGATGGTTGTGAGCTACCATGTGGTTGCTGGGAATTGAATTTGGGGACCTCTGGAAGAGCAGTCAATGCTCTTAACCACTGAGCCATGTCTCCAGCCCGTTCTGTAACCTTTTAGATAAAGCACTGCCTTTCTTCCTATTTCAAAATTGAGTGGACTGAAGTTCACATAAACTAAATAATTTACCTAAGGCCTCACAACTAGGATTTAAAATATATATTTTCTCCCAGTACTCGGAATTCAGAGAGAGACTGTACACTTATTAGACAAGCATGCTCTGATTTAGGTGTATCTCTAAGGAAATGTAAAAAACAAACAAACAAAACCCTACAAACAAACCAACAAACCGAACCAAACCAAACCAAGCCACAATCAAACCAAACTCACCACTACAATAAAAAGCTTTACTTTGAGACAGTGTCTTACTAAGTTACCTGCGTGCTCTTGAACTCACTCTATAGCTCCGGCAAGCATTGAATTTATAGCCTTCCTCCCTAAGTAGCTGGGATTGCAAGCTATGTTACTAGGCTTGATTTAATACTTTTAGAGTTGGGAAGTTTTCTTCATCAAAGGGATTAAACATGAAAAGAAATACATTAGTTTTCTTCATCAAAGGGATTAAACATGAAGAGAAATACATTAGTATTGTGAAGAACATGTACTAAGATTTAAAAAATTATGATAGTATCTTCTTTGAACAGATTTAGTTTAAGAATATGAAAAATTGATGTGGCAGTTAAGATTCTTTCTTTTCTAGAAATAAAACGAAGTGGGAAAGAACCATGACTGAGGGAGAGTCAGTGCTGAAACCTGGAGTGAGAGACGCACTAGGAGACATTTGACTTGGGAACTGCACAAAAATTTTAATTGGTAATTCACCAGCATTTCACACTAAATGTTGCTGAAAGTGAAAAGTGAAATAAGTTTTCAAGTTGTACTTGTCATGACTACTTAGTTTTCCAATGTCTCCAAGGAGAGCAGCCTTCACAGGGTCAGTAGGCTCCCTCACTTACACAGTTCTGCATCTTTGCCATATTTAGATCTCATGAAATATTTGACTAAGAAATGAATCAAATAATATTTTAACTTATGTCTTAAAAACATTTATTAGTTGTAGTCTTTATTATATAACTTAGTAAACAAAATTTTAGTAGTGATATACTAAATGAAAACTTTTAATATTTGTTTTAAGGTTTGGTTTCGGGAAATACTTATGAGACTGAAATAAAATATACTTGATTATAAAAGTATAATACTGAAAACATGCTGTTAGAGAGCGATCTCACAAAAACAGCAGTGTAAGATTAAAGAGAGTTTAGCTTTGTAAGAGTAAAGAGAGTTTAGAAGTGGCTAGTGCTAGAGTTCAGGCAGCAGAGCACTTGGCTTGCACGTGGGAAGCTCTTGGCTCAAGCGCAGCACTGCAATAAAAGCAATAATAATTCAAAAAGAGAAAAACTCTCTCCATTTCTGTTTTTTCTTAATAAGTTACAAATTTGATGGTTTTTAAATTTTGTTTTCAACATCATTAATAGCCTTTTTTAAAAACAAGGAACAATCTCATAATTTTTGAAAGATTGTAGTTTTATAGCAGATTAAAATAATTTTGCTTTCCTGATTTTACCTTTCTTTTTTTCTTTTCACTTTTTGTTCTATTTTTTGAGTACTACAGATTTTATTTTCCCCGAAGATGTCTTTGCTTATTGATATATGTTAGCTTGTAGCTGTCCTCATCTGTTGTTGAATGGATGGTTTATACTTCGGTGTATTTTTTTTTCATGAGTATAAATCATGGAAAAGATAGATGTGTTTGAGAAATTAGGATTTAATCTTAGCATATATGAAACGTGACACTGTAGTTCATGGCTAGTCTCACTCAGGGTTAGCTTCTTAAAACTAGAAGCTTTATGCAATTCAGAGTAAGCTTTGTCATTCAAATTCAAAGTAAATTTTAGGGGTTTTTTTTTGAAGCAATTGTTTTTTTTTTTTTTTTTTTTTTATTAAGTGTAGGAAATAAATAGGACATGAAAAAGAAAAAATAATACTGTTAGTTTTTTTGTTTTCTGAGACAGGGTTTCTCTGTATAGCCCTGGCTGTCCTGGAACTCACTTTGTAGATCAAGCTGGCCTCGAACTCAGAAATCCACCTGCCTCTGCTTCCCGAGTGCTGGGATTAAAGGCATGTGCCACCACGCCTGGCTAAGAAATAGTTATCAGGGGCTGTCTGCACATTTTTTTAAAAGATTTATTTATTTATTTTATGTATATGAGTACATAGTTGTCTTCAGATACAACAGAAGAGGGCGTCAGATCCCATTACAGATGGTTGTGAGCCACCATGTGGTTGCTGGGAATTGAACTCAGGACCTCTGGAAGAGCAGTCAGTGTTCTTAACCACTGAGCCATCTTGCCAGCCCCTAGTAAAATTTGTAATTGGTTTCTTTTAAATAAATAGATTTTTTTTTTTTGCCCTGGGTAAAATTTTTCATTTCTATAAAATATTTTTAAATTTTTAATTATGTACCTGTGTGTATGTTCAGGTATCTGCCAATGGAAGAAGAGGACCTTGATTCTCCTGGAGCTAGATTTACAATAGGAGGTTTCAGCTGATGGACATGGGTGCTGGGAACCAGAGTTGGGTCTTCTGCAAGAGAGAGATGTTCTTTTAACTACTGAGCCATCTCTCTAGAATTTCTTTTCAATTAATTAAAAAATTATTATTACAGTATGTTTATGTGGTATATGGGTGTGATTACCTAATGTGGTATATGCGTTCTCTTTGGCTATTCTGGGTTCTGGGGGCTGAACACACATCTTCAGGCTTACATAAAAGCTCTTGCTATTGGGCCACTCAATGGCTCCTTGGCAGAATAATTTTTCATTTTCCTCCTCTTCATTTTTCCTTTGTATTTTTAATTGTGAAAAGAAAACATCTAAAATAGATCTCTTTAACTAAATTTTGTTCTTTCTTTGTATAAAATCTAATCACAATTATATCTTTCAACAGAATTATTCCTAGCAAATTTGTTATAACAGGACCAAGGAACTCAGTGTATCCACTTTCATTCTCATTTACCAAGACAAAATTTTACTTCATAATTACTATGAGGGAAGGAAAAGGAAAGGGGAGAGAAGTATGAACTCCCACAGAACTCTTACAGGTCTTAATAATTAGGATTTAATAATGAATGCACTGGAAAATCTTCTCAAACACAAAATATTATATATTATATTATTATTGTCGTTATTGGCACAACAGAAAAAAGTTATACATTCAGTACATATGGTGTGAAAGAAATAAATCTTATTCATTATGGTATGGGGAAAACACCCACTATATTGTGATTTGAGTACTATACAGTTTTACAAAAGCCCAAAACCTGAATTCTTGCTTATTACTCTACAGTTATTGTAATAACTAGTTCCTAGCATCCATGTCCACCAGGGAATCATCCTTACTCTTTAAATTAAACACATGATCACTTCAAAAATACCTCCTTCCTGGGAAAGTTTTTACCCTTAATTTAGAATTTGAATAATTTGTTTTACTAAATTAGGTATTACTGAAAAATCATTTAAAATAATTTTGGATTAAAGTTAAAATAAGCTGATAAATTTAAAACAATCATTTTATGCCAAGATAAATTAAATTTAAAATCCTTATTAAATAATTGAAAACAATTGCACAGAAATAAAGCCAGTGTAATGTGCTTGTAAGATTAAAGATCTTAATGCCTTAATAATTTACAGTGCTACATGGGTTGCCAGTCTTTCTTAGTGGAATATGTAATTTTCATTTAAAATAGGAATTAAGGTTAAATTTATCTGTTCACAGTTCTTATAACTAAATTGTATTTGTGTATCACTTTAGGATAAAACAACATCTCAAGAAGCTCATCCATTTTCTTGACTTTTGTTAGATATTTAAGAGGATCTGTTAAATGTTCGAAAGATTTCTGATGGAAGCAGCAAATATAAGTGCCCAAGGCCTGGAGAGAGAACTCTGTGGTAAGAGAGCTTGCTGCTCTTTCAGAGGACCATGGTTTGATTCCCTGCAGCTCAAAACAGTCTCAGTTTCAGGGGATCTGATGCTCTCCTTTGACCTTTGGGTGTACCAGGCACACAGCAATCCAGACAGGCAAAACACACATACATATAAAGTAATACCTACACACACACACACACACACACACACACACACACACACACACTGCACATACGTACTATGATCCTAAAGGTCACTATTGTTGTTTAGTTGTTACTATGTTGGAAATTGGATTTTGTGATACTAAATTTTAATTTTAGAACTTGTGCCATTGGCATTTTAAAGTATTATAAAACTTTGGGATCATGAAATTAAATTTTCTTAAATTTTAATGTGATCATTAATTTACCACTGTGGATTCATTTTTCTTTGTACATAAGCATTTGCCTTGAATTTTGAAGTCATGGCATCTCATTAAAACTGAAGGTATATATTTCTCCTTAATTTCTAGTAAAGGTAAGTGTTATTTAAAACAATTTCTGTTGTGATTAAAATAACTACTGAACACAGAAATGATAAATTGTGTAAAGTTGGTGAAGTTATATTCGCTGATAATATAGTGACTGTCAGTATTTCTCCTTTAGTGTCTAGTAAGTGACACCTTAGAGTGGTGGAAGACTGAAGATCTGTAGGATTTCCTTTTTGCCAGTGTATTTTTAAGTAGATAGATGTTTTATTTGTCTTCATATTTATAAGATACATCTGGAGAATAAAATCACATCTGGTTCATGGATTTCCTCCATGGAGATGTTCCAAATTCAGTGTCAAGATTAGAGCATATACTCATGGGTTTGCAGAATCTTGTGTGGAATTTGAAGTATTTTGTTTGGAAGTAGTTGGAGGAAACAATTGATTCAAATGTTTTTGTTGAGTTCTAATTTTAGATGTATTTCTCCCTCATTAAAATTAAAAACACTTTGTGCTTTATAGTATAATCGCACATTCATGTATAAACAATGTTTACATTTGACAAGCTGTTTTAGATGACAATTCTCAACCTAGTTTTATGACAGAGAGATAAATTAAATTGTTAAGCTTACCAGAATGTGATCATTGGTAACCATAAACACGATTAGAGGTTTATTTCTCATGCATAGTGTGTAGACTCAATTATTCTGTTACACTTCCTTGATGCTCTATTCCAAAGCAGCAACAATCACTTTTTAATTGTTGTGTTCTGAATGTCTTCCCAAATGATATGTATAATTTGAATTCTTAGAATATGATGATTGCACAGAGTGTTTTAGTCTCTTACAATGGCTGACAAACATCTTTGTGCTGAACGGAATCAGTCCCCGGAGTAGCATAAAGTAGAAGCATTTATGGGCTCAATCCAAGAAGCATGCGAACTAAAAATAATATTGTCAAACTTTTATGAATTATTTGTCTTATGCATTGAGATTGCCAAATCCAACTGCTAGTCATGGGAGTTAAACTTGATACACTGAAACAAATGGGTGTTTCTTAGTAAATCTCATCAAAGATGCTTGATCTTTCTCAAGATTGTTTTTTGGTCCTTTAAAGTGATATATTTTTAACATGGAATAACAACATAAAGTTTATTAATAGATAAATTACATTTATTTGCTTTACTGTGTTTAACTTAGCTTTTAATGGAATAGGAGATATGCATTTTTCATATGTGTTTAATTTAGCAGTTTCTAAACAATACAGCAGGAATTTTTGTGTTTGAGCAGATTTTCCAGTGCATTATTAAATCCTAATTATTAAGAGTCTGGGAAGAGACCATGAGACCTGTGAGAGTTCTGTGGGAGTTCATACTTCTCTCTCCTTTCCTTTTCCTTCCCTCATAGTAATTATGAGGCAAAATTTTGTCTTGGTAAATGAGAATGAAAGTGGATACTGAGTTTCTTGGTCCTGTGTATGCTAGTTTTAAAGTCTGACTTGGTGTTCTCTTTTAAAAGTTTTCTAGTTGCCAAGGCAACTTTGCTGGATGCATTCTGTCACTTCTGGGTTTTCCTTAGCCAACCTTCCCTTCTACAAGCATCACTTGGTAGTTGGCACAGGGAGTTGTGTGAGTTGGTGCTTCTGGGGTTCACTGACTGCACAAGCATTCACCAAGAATCCATGTATGTCACTTTGGGGACAAACATTAAGCTTTCTAATTTAAATTGCCTTCCTTTTTGGGGTAGCCACTGTCAGTCTGTCATTCCTTGAATTTATAACTATATTGTTCTCTTGTTTCTCAACTCCAACCCTTTGTGGTGGGGAGTGGTATTGTAACCCAGGCTATCATCCTGAAATTCATAATCCTACTAACTCTGTGTCCTGAGTGCTGGGGTCATAAATCCCTCAGTTTCTACATGTTAAAAAAAAAAAAAGAAAGAAAATCAAATTATTTATTTTTTTATTTTGGGTTTTTGTTTGTTTGTTTGTTTGGTTTGGTTTGGTTTGGTTTTGAGTTTAAATTGCTTGCTTAGTTAGCAATTACTCATGGTTGCATTTTGAAAATCCAATATGAGAAATGATGGTGTTCTTATTGCAAAGAATATACTTTAGTAACTTTTGGAGGGTGTATTTTATTCCATTTTAGGGTCTCTCTTCATAGGTCTAGCTGTCTTGAAACTCACTAAATTGGTCTCAAACTCACAGAGATCCACCTGCCACTGCTTCACAAGTGCTGGGGATTAAAGGTACCAAACTCACTTTAACAACTTTTAATGTGTTTATATCCATGAAGTTGTTACCATAATCATGATAATGGACCAAAAATTTACTCATGCCTTTCTATGATCCTTTCTTCTAATCACTTCCTGATCCTGATGACCACCAATAAGTCTGATTTATCTCACCATAACCTTAACATGAGCCATATTTGGAAAAGAGAGTGTGCAAATGTCATTAAGTATAAAGACAGATAATTCTTGAATAGCAAGTGTCTTTGTCAGTGTTCGATTGCTGTGAAAAGACACCACAACCAAGGCAATGCTTATAAAAGAAAGCATTTAATTAGGGTGGGGGGTTGATTACAATTTCAGAGGCTAGTCCATTCCCATCCTGACAGGGAGCATGGTGTCAGACAGACAGGGTGCTTGAGAAGTAGCTGAGAGCTTTACATCCTGGTCTACAGGTCAGGTGGGGTAGGCTTGAGGAGGGGGTAGTGGGGAGGCCCTAAGTGGGCCTGGCATAGGCTTTTGAAGCTTCAAAGCCCACCCTTATTGATATAGTTTCTTCAACAAGGAGACATCTACTAATCTTTCTAATCTTTTCAAAGAGTTCCACTCCCTGGTGACTAAGCATGCAAGTATATGAGCTTTGACAACTCACTATAAGGATTAATTTTATGATATCAATAACCAAAAGAATTGGAACAGAAGTCTAAGAGTAGAGACTTTGTACATTATTTAGGTTAAGCTTGAATAAATTAAAATTAGAATGTAAATGTTTAATGCTATTGTAATGTCTCCAACAACCAATTTTAAGCGCTCCTTAAAGGCTCCACTTGTTAGTGCTATTACTAGTGGTTAAAGTTTAGCACATAAATTTGGGGGTTATCACCACAGTTAGAATAGTGGGATCTGGAGAGAGCAGAAACGACCAAATGCTGTATGTGTGCTGGTCCTTTTTTATTTTTTTCTTTCTCAAGGCATCTTTATAGTAGATATCAGTTTAGGTAATACTTCTATATTCATGTTAGAATTTATTTAGTTTTTTATGAAATAGTTTTCTTAGGTGTATGAGATGGTGAAGTTGGTACAATCACTTGAAATTTAAACCTTAATGACCTGACTTTGACTTTGATCTGTGGATCTCATGGTGTTAGGGAAAATAGCTGGCTTCCATAGATGTCCTCTGATCTCCACATGGGCATGCCCAAGCTCCCCGCTTGGTCATAATAATAATTGCTATTATAAAGATAATAACATTTTTAGGAAGTTTAAAATAATGACTAGGTGATTTGGAAGCTCAGCATTCCTTTGGATGATACACTGTTGAGCTGCCTGCCATCTGAGCAGGAAGGCAGGACTTTTCATGACCTGCCTTGTGTGTGCTGCGGCAGACACTTTGTTCTCAGCCTTGAACAGTTCCATCTTGTGTGACTTTCTTCACAAGGCTTGTGAGAAACAATGTAATAATAGTATTACAAATACCTTATGGGGTACATAACCAGTGATTTAGATTTAAATAACTGACTCTTGATACAGTAATAGATATAACTAAGAGCTTTATGCTTATTTCATTCTTCTTCTTTTTTTTTGAAAATTAGAACCTTGATTTATAAGAACAATTTAGTTCAACAACTGAACATATATATTTCTATCAAAAGAAGAAAATTCAGACTCACCTGAAGTTTTTATTAAGTTATAGTTTTAATCTTAAACCTTTGCTGATATGTAAGATTGGTGATAAATTAGCTGACATTTAGAAAAATGTAATTTATCTGGATGAAAAATATTAGCATTTATTTAAAATACTTAAATTAACAGGGAAATTATCTTCATTGTTGAATCAGTACAGCATAGTTTATAACTCCTGGTTCAGTTTACTTTTGAAATAGTTCACTAAAGTAATTTAAGTAGTGGTAGCTTAAAGTAAACATAACACTTAGTTGTTGAGGTACCTGCCTCTGGTCTTAGCCTGCCTGATACTTTACTTCTCAGATTTTGCATTAAAAAAAAAAAAAAAAACTGGGGATATTTTGTTCAACTGTGTAATATTGTTCTTTAAGCCTAGAATTAGATAACAATAAGTAGATTTTCATTCTTTGTGACTATTGATATAATTCCTTAAGATAAAAATTTGTGTCTTTTAAAGGAATCATGCAACCATTTTTTAAACTTTTAAAAAATGATTTTGCTATGGAATATGGCTAAGACTTTTATTACATGTCATGTGGAGTGCAGAGGACAACTTATAGATTGGTTCTCTTACCATGTGAATTGCCTTTACCCAGTGAACCATCTGACTGATGGTTACAAGAAGTCTTTGGAGAAATGCTAAGGAGCACTTTTAAGAGCCATGGCCTAGACACTCTTTTTGTTGTTGTTGTTGTTGTTGTTGTTGGTGGTGGTGGTGGTGGTGTTTTTTTTGTTCCAGATATGGTTTCTTTGTGTAGCCTTGGTTGTCCTAGAACTCTCTATATAGATGAGGCTAGCCACAAATTCTGAGGTGCTGAGATTAAAGGTGTACACCACTACTGCCTGGCTAGAGACTCTTACTTGTGCTTTCTAATGCTTTTTAATTTTTGTGCTATGTGATCATAACTGAATACGAGTTTTCTTACTTTGTACATATATTCAATAATGCATGTAACTTGAAACTCATATGCAATAACAATATTAGTATTTTTTTCTCCCATGGTGTATTAAGATTTCACAGTATTGGGCTGGTGAGATGGCTCAGTGGGTAAGAGCACCTGACTGCTCTTCTGAAGGTGATGAGTTCAAATCCCAGCAACCACATGGTGGCTTACAACCACCTGTAATGAGATCTGACGCCCTCCTCTGGTGTGGCTGAAGTTAGCTATAGTGTACTTATGAATAATAATAAATGAATCCTTGGACCAGAGAGAGCAGGAATTGAGCAGGCAGGGCGATGGGAGCGAGCGGGGCTGGGGGGGGGGTGCGGCCAGAGCGAGCAGGGTTGACCGGAACAAGGGAAAAACAAAGATTTCACAGTATTATAAAATAACACATTCAACATGGTAGTACATACCTCTGATTTATCACCTGAAAGGCTAAGGAAGGAGAAGTGCCAGTTTGAGAACAGCCATGGCTCCATATGGAGACCCTCTTCCCCAAACAAATCCCCCAAAGTCACCAATTCTAAGGAATAGTCAATAGTACTTTCAGAAAAAGCTTGAACCTAAGATATTCATAGAACATTTTACTCAAACACACACAAATATTTTCTTCTCAGTAGCTCATGGAACTTTCTCCAAAATTGACCACATACTCAAATATAAAGCAAGTCTCAACAGATATAAGAAAATTGAAATAACACCTTGCATCCTTTCCACCACTTATTAAAACTGGATATCTCCAACTATAGAAAGCTTACAAACCAAACTCACTACCTGACACTGCTTGGGTGACAGAGAACCTGAGACTAGATAGCTCAGGAACCAGGGATAAAACCAAATATTTCTGTCCTTAAAAAAAAAAAGGACTCCTAATGACATCCTGTTGTACACTTAGATCAGGTCTTGCTCAGTCATTGTTAATGAAGTTTCCTCCTGCAGCAGGTGGGAATAAATATAAAGAACATAGTTGGACTTTATGCAGAGAGTGAGAGACTTTGGACACTTAGTCCTAAATGGGATGTCTTCTTCAAATCCTTCCTCTCACGATTCAGGGAACTCTTTAGAAGAGGAGGCAGAAAAAGTATTAGAGCCCAGAGAGTATAGAGAACACCAAGAAAACAAGTCTGTCCAAATCAACATGACAAAGGCACATATCACCTCACAGAGACTGGGCACACAGGTGTGTACCAGATGAGTTCATAGGGCTGAAAGGAAAAGTAGACACAGTCCTCTATCTCTAAGTCAGAAGCTATCGCCAATTGATAGTCACTTGCAAATGAATATTTAGTTTTCCCCAAGTGAGCAGCACAGGAGAAACAAACTATTCTTACGACTCTTAAGGGTTGGTCTCATGCCCAGCAGCAGACAAACCAACAGAAAATGAACTCAGTAGCATCTTTGAAGGTTCTTTATCTCATAATGCCATGTCAGGGCTTTTCTTTTTCTATTTGTTTATTTATTTATTTATTTATTTATTTATACTACAGGTTCCTTGCATATATATTATAGCTTCCTATTTTGTGTTTTTATGGGATTTCCAAGTGTGCAAATGAGTATGGTTTTGTGTCTACATCTGATTTTTGTGCCTTGGGCTCTTTGTTTTTGTTTTGTCCTATTCTGATTTTTTTTAATCTTACTGTATTTTACTTGATTTAATTACTATCCCATAGATGCCTGTTTGTTTTTTTAAGGAAAGATAGAAAGGGGTGTATTCAGGAAGGGAGGGGAGGTGGGGAAGAACTGAGAGGAGTAGAGGGAGGGGAAACTATAATCAGAATATATTGTAGGGAAAATCTATTTTCAATAAAAGAAAAACATGTATTTCTTAAACTTTTTTTTCTAATTAAAAATACTAAAACTGTTGCTGTTTCAAAACACTTTGATGAGAGAACAGATGCGATTACATATCCACAGCTTAATTGGCTTTAGGAATATAAGTAGTGGGGTTGGAGAGAGCTCAGTGGCCAAGAGTTCCCAGTGAGTATCAGGCAGCTTGCAATAGCCTGTTATTCCAGCTCCAGGGATCACGTTCCCATTTCTGCCTCCCACAGCCATCAATCAGCATGCCTGGCACACTTTCTCACAAGACATAAATACACATAAATAAAAATTAAAATAAGTTTAGTATTTTAATTCTTCTTTTCACTTTATATTACAATTTTATTACTTAATTATTGATACTTTCAAAACAGTTTTTGAACTCTCAGTTGATCTCCTTTCATTTATAAAGTCACTGGGAGTGTAGATATTTCCACTTGCATTTCCCTAAGTTTAAATGTCTGACTTGGTGCAAAGGTTGTCTTAACAAATTTGGCTAAGTGTAAATTATCGTGTTTTCTATATAAGGATTATTAAAAGTTAAATCTTGTTTTTAAATTTTTGTTTGTTTGTTTGGTTTGTTTATGTTTGTGTGCACATGAAAATGGAGATCAGAGGACAGCTTGTTGAAGTTAGTTTTCTCCTTCTACCATGTGGGTTGTGGATTAAATTTGCTCATTTATCAGCTGAGCATCTCACCAGTTATTTTTTCTAAGCATCTAGTTCTTCTATTAAGGAGCTCACAGTTGTTGGAGGAACAAGGCTGTCTATAGGAAATTGTATTCATATCATGGCTTATAATGATATAGAGACTAAAATAGTTAGGAAGAATTCATGAGAAAGGAAATAGTTACCAAGCAAAGGAGGGCACTTCTTGAAATCTGTTGACAAGTATATAGTAAAGTTTACATTATGTTTTTTTTTTTTTTTAGTAAGTTTATTCTTTTTACCTTTACTTGTACTCCAGGGAACCAAAGTTAGGTGGTCAAGCTTGTGAAGCTAGCATTGTTATCCTCGGAGCCATCCATCCCTACACCACCAAGTCAGACATTTAAATGTACGAAAATGCAAGTGAGAACATCTACACTCCAATGACTTGATTTCATTGATTTGATATATTGTTCTATTTTTCCTTCTTTACTGATTTTTAGTCCTGATTTTATTTCTTGCTATCCACTCCTTTTGGATGTGATTTCTTCTTCCTTTGTTCTAGAATTTTGAGGTGTGCTGTTAAAGTTGCTAATATGAGATCTCTCTAGTATTTTAATAAAGGCACGTAGTGCTATTAACTTACCTCTTAGAACCGTCTTCATTGTTGTCCCTTAGGTTTGGGTATGTTATATATCCATTTTCATTCAATTCTTGGAAGTCTTTAATTTCTTTCTTAATTTCTGTCTTGATCCATTTTTTTCATTTAGTAGAAAGTTGCTGTTTCCATGAGTTTGTAAGCTCTCTGTTGTTTCTTTGTTGTTGTTGATATTTAGCTAGTATGCAGAGAGTTATTTTTAATTTTTTTGTATCTATTAAGACTATGTGGTATGTGGTCAGTTTGGGAGAATTTTCCATGAGGTGCTGAAAGGAAGATATATTCTTTTATATTTGGGTCAAATGTTTTATAAATATCTGTTAGGTTCATTTGATTTATGACCCCAGTTAGCTCCAGCATGTCTCTGTTTAATTTTTGTGTGGATGAACTGTCTATTAGCAAGAGTAGGGTACTGAAGTTTCCCACTATCAGTGTGTGAGGCTCAATATGTGAAGGTGTGGTAGTGTTTCTTTTATGAATTTGGGTGGCCTTGTGTTTGGTGCATAGATGTTAAGAATTGCAATGTCTTTGGTTGGATTTTTTTTTTTTTTTTTGATGAGTATGTAGTGTCCTCTATCTTCTGCTTAATTTTGGTTTGAAGTCTATTTTGTTAGCTACTAAAATTACTGTATACTAGCTTGCTTATAGGCCCATTTGGAATATCTTTTTAAAACCTTTTACCATGATGATATCTGTCTTTGATGTTGAGGTGTGTTTCTTGGATGCAGCAAAAGGATGGATCCTGTTTTCAGAACTATTCTGTTAGACCATGTCTTTTTATTGGGGAATTGAGACTATCAATATTGAGAGACATCAATGAGCAATGTTGATTCCTGTTATTTTGTCGTTGGTGGTGGCGGCATCTGTGACGTTTGTGTGTGTGTGTGTGTGTGTGTGTGTGTGTGTGTGTGTGTGTGCCTGTGTATGTGTATGTGTATGTGTATGTGTGAGTACACTTGTGTGCTTCCCCTCTTGATTTGTTGGTCTGGAATCATTTATCCTCTGCATTTTCTTGGGTACAGTTAACCTCTTTAGGTTGGTGTTTTTCTTCTAGCACTTTCTATATACCTGGATTTATAGATGTTTCTTAAATGTGGTGCTATCATGAGATGTCTTATTTTCTACATCTATTGTGATTCAAAGTTTTTCAGAGTATAATTGTCTGGGCTGGCATATGTGTTCTCAGAATCTGCAGAACACCTGTCCAGGCCCTTCTAGTTTTAGAATCTCCATTGTGAAGTCAGGTGTTATTCTAATAAGTCTGCCCTTATAATTTACTTGGCCTTTTCCCTTGCAGCTTTTAATACTCTTTCTTTGTTCTGTACATTATGTGCTGAGAGAACTTCTATTTTGGATCAGTCTATTTGATGTTCTGTATGCTTCTTATCACCTTGACAGATACCTCCTTTTGTAGGTTAGAGAAATCTTGTTTTTGTTGAAAATATTTTCTTTGACCTAGATTTCTCCTCCTTCCTTTATTCCTATTATTCTTGTAGTATCCCAGATTTCCTGGATGTTTTGCACCAGGATTTTTTTAGGGGAAGGGGGGCTGCTTTCTCAACACAGGGTTTCTCTGTGTAATCCTGACTGTCCCAAGAACTACATCTGTAGACAAGACTGGCCTTGAACTCACAGAGATCCACTTGCCTCTTCCTTCTGAGTGCTGGGATTAAAGGTGTGCACTACTTCTTAGCAGTGCCAGAATTTTTTTTTGACTTAACACTTTCTTTGACTGAGATATCCATTTTTTTTTCAACTTTTATTAGATATTTTCTTCATTTACAATTCAAGTGTTATCCAGATAGTTCCCTATATCCTCCCCCCTCCCGGCCCTGCTCCCCTACCCACCTGCTCCCACCCCTTGGCCCCGGCGTTCCCCTGTATTGGGGCATATAAAGTCTACATAACCAAGGGGCCTCTCTTCCCACTGATGGCCAACTAGGCCATCCTCTTCTATATATGCAGCTAGAGACGTGAGCCCAGGGGGTACTAGTTAGTTCATGGTTATTCTTCCACCTATAGGGTTGAAGACCCCTTCAGCTCCTTGGGTACTTTCTCTAGCTCCTTCT
>LR749795.1:1414071-1577026 GCA_902729485.2 Mus minutoides
ATCATGACCAGTGACTTTATATCCATGTCCTGCTTTTCTGGTGTGCTGTTGTATCTAGGACTTGATGTAGTGGGTGAGTTTGGGTCTGGTGATGCCAAGTACCCTTGGGTTCTGTTGCTTCTGTTCTTACGCTTGCCTCCTGCCATCTCTTCCTGAGGGGACCTGGCGATGGTGCAGACCAGAAAGGACCCACTGTTCTTTGGGCAACTGCTGGCCCACTGCTCCCCAAACCTCTGCTGCACTCCACTCACGCTTAACCCCTATGCGATCTTAAAGTCATGGGGTATGCAAAGCACAGGGCAGGCCCTAGGTGCGACCGCTGGGTTCAGAGGAGAGATGGTGGGGTGGGTGGTGCTCTGGCTGGGACAGGCCCAGCCTCTGGTGAGATATCCATTTTTTTAAATGATGTCTTCAATGCCTGAATTCTGTTTTGTTTCTCTTATTCTGTGGTGAAACTTGCCTCTGACATTCCTGTTTGAGTTCTTAAATTTTTTCCATTTCCATATTTCCTTGATTTTTGGGTGTTTTCTGTTTTTTATTTTATTTATACTTTTAGTTTCTGAATGGTTTTATTAATTTCCTTTCACTGCATTTTCATAGAATTCACTCATTTCCTCTTTAAGAAGCTCTATCCTATTTATAAAGACTATCTTAAAGCCTTTTTTCTGTGCTTCAGCTCTGTTGCAGTCCTCAGAGCCTGCTGTGGTAGAACTGGTAGGCTCTCCTGGAGACATATTCTTCTGGTTGTTACTGATTGTGGCTTTACACAGGAGTCTAGCCATCTGGGTATGGGAGGTGGTATTCCTAGGGGCTGGTGGCTGATCTTGTCTTGGCTAAGTGAGTTTTGTTACTTGGTTCCTGTTTCCCTCTCTGGATCTTAGGGGAGTGTGATGGTGTTACCTGGTAAGAAATTCTTCTAGGATCCTGATAGGTGTGGAGATTCCAGGTAAAATGTGTTTCTAGGTATTGGGAGCTTCCACTTAGGGATTGAGATGGGCTAGGAGGAGTGTTGAAGGAGTTCCCAGGAGGCAGGTTGAAGGAGTTCCCAGGAAGCAGGAAAGCAGGGGGTTCTTTTAGAATCCATTTAGTTCCCTGGGAATAGGAGCAGGGAATGAAGAGAGGCAGGATAATCTTTGAATTTGTTTTTTAAAACTACTGGTTTTATATTTGCTCTGCTTTGAATGTAATTAGAAAAAATACTTTAAAAAATTTTTTTTCACATTTAAAATCAGTTTTCCAGGCTGGAGAGATGGCTTTAGTGGTTAAGAGCACTCACAGCTCTTCCAAAGTTCCCAAGTTCAATTCCTAGTACCTACTGTCTTACACTGTCTTCTGGTGTGCAGTATATGTAAAATGCCCATATACATAAAATACATAAATAAATAAAATCAGTGTTTCTTGTTAGGTGAGTTTAATTGCTTTTGATAATTTGGAATATATAATTTCACATTGCTTAAAAATTTGCTTATAATAATTCAAATTCACTGTCCAAATAAACTGAGCTAAACTTTGCTACCCAAAATTGTGCCGTCACCATTTCGACTTCTTCCAAGTAAAAGAAATGATGGAAGAAAAAAGCTGTCATTCCTCAAAATTTCCTAAGAACTGAAATTTCATTATGACAATTATGTTGGTTTAGATGATTTCATCCTTTTTTGATGGAGCTGCTTCTGTAAGAAGTGGTACAAACATCAGCCCAGAAACTAGTTATTGTGAAATAGAAGACTCGGGTGATTGTCAGCTGTCTGCCACATCCACTAGGCTGATAATCTTTTACATATGTATGAACAAAGGAATTTAATTTAGAAGGGTATAGATGATTTTCAGTGTGTAGCATTTTATCAGCATTATTATGTATTTAGAAAATTTTGGCTACATATGAGCAGGGAGGCCTAGGTTCAGCCTGTGTATGTTCTTTGGTTGGTGATTTAGACTTTGAGAGCCCCAAGGGTCCAGGTTAGTTGACTCTGATAGTTTTCTGTGGAGTTCCTATCCCCTTTGGGGCCCACAATCCTTTCTCTTATTCTTCCATAAGAGTCTCCAAGTTTGCTTGTCCCCCTGTCCCTCTGAGACCATTGTGCACAGATCAGCTTGGGGACTGTGGAGGGTGAGCAAGCAGAGTGCAGAAGCAACTGAGCTTCTGGGACAGGCAGAAGCCACTCAGTGTCTGGGACAGACCCCCATTTCTGACTGCAGAAATCCGGGCACCTTCCCAGCCAGAGGAGAGGTGGCCACCAGGGAGGACTGTGACTCCCAGAGCAGGTAAGGGAGCCATCTTGTCTCCCAGGTCCCTCTGAGACCAGTGTGTACAGAACAGCTTGCAGACTGTGGAGGGTGAGCAAGCAGAGTGCAGAAGCAACACAGCCTCTGGGACAGACCCCAGTTTCAGGCTACAGACATCCATGTACCTTCCCCACCAGAGGAGAGGTGTCTGCCCAGGAGGGCTCTGACCCCCAGAGTAGGCTGTGCAGGGGAGCGCGCTGACTGTGGAGGCAACCCATCTTCATGTATAGGCCCCATTTTGGGCCTTCATCTTCAACCAGGAGGCAGGTCTGAACACCAGACCTCTGTGCACTTTCCCTGCAAGAGGAGTGCTTGCCTGAAGTGAGTACTCTGACCACTGAGACTCAGAAGAGAGCAGGACTCCCAGGACAGCTGGCAGAGGCAAACAGAATCACAGAAGGAACAGGCTCCAGCCAGAGACAACTATAACAACTAACTCCAAGGATTACCAAATGGCAAAAGGCAAACGTAAGTTTCTTACCAACAGAAACCAAGATTGCTCACCATCATCAGAACCCAGCACTCCCACCTCAACCGGTCCTGGATACCCCAACACACCCGAAAAGCAAGAATTGGATTCAAAATCATATTTCATACTGCTGGTAGAGGACCTTAAGAAGGACTTTAATAACTCACTTAAAGAAATACAGGAGAACAGCACTAAAGAGGTAGAAGTCCTTAAAGAATCACAGGGAAACGCTGCTAAAATGGTGATGGAATTGAAGAAAACTATCTAAGACCTAAAAAGGGACGTAGAAACAATAAAGAAAACCCAAAGTGAGACAGCTCTGGAGATAGAAACCCTAGGAAAGAAATCAGGAACCATAGATATGAGCATCAACAACAGAATATAAGAGATTGAAGAGAAAATCTCAGGTGCAGAAGATTCCATAGAGAACATGGACACAACAATCAAAGAAAATGCAAAATGCAAAAGATTCTAACTCAAAACATCCAGGAAATCCAGAACACAATGAGAAGACCAAACCTACGGATAATAGGGGTAGATGAGAAGGAAGATTCTCAACTTAAAGGGCCAGCAAATATCTTCAACAAAATTATAGACGAAAACTTCCCAAACCTAAAGAAAGAGATGCCCATGAACATACAAGAAGCCTACAGAACTCCAAATAGACTGGACCAGAAAAGAAACTCCTCCCAACACATAATAATCAGAACAACAAATGCACTAAATAAAGACAATATTAAAAGCAGTAAGGGAAAAGGTCAAGTAACATATAAAGGCAGGCCTATTAGAATTATAACAGACTTCTCACCTGAGACTATGAAAGCCAGAAGATCCTGGACAGATGTCATATAGACCCTAAGAGAACACAAATGCCAGCCCAGGCTACTATACCCAGCAAAACTTTCAATTACCAGAGATGGAGAAATCTAAGTATTCCATGATTAAACCAAATTCACACAATATTTTTCTACGAATCCAGCCCTTCAAAGGATAATGAAGGGAAAACACCAACAGAAGGACTGAAACTATACCCTAGAAAAAGCAAGAAAGTAATCCTTCAACAAACCTAAAAGAAGACAGCCCCAAGAACAGAATCCCAACTTTAACAACAAAAATATCAGGAAGCAACAATTACTTTTCTTTAATTTCTCTTAACATCAATGGACTCAATTCCCCAATAAAAAGACATAGACTAATAGACTGGCTACACAAACAGGACTCAACATTTTGCTGCTTACAAGGAAACCCATCTCGGGGAAAAAGACACTATCTCAGAGTGAAAGGCTGGAAAACAATTTTCCTAGCAAATGGTCTGAAGAAACAAACTGGAGTAGCCAATCTAATATTGAATAAAATTGACTTCCAAGAAAAAGTTATCAAAAAAGACAAGGAGGGGTACTTCATACTCATCAAAGGTAAAATCAACCAAGATGAACTGTCAATTCTGAATATATATGCTCCTAATACAAGGGCAGCCACATTTATTAAAGAAACTTTAGTAAAGCTCAAAGCACACATTGCACCTCACACAATAATACTGGGAGACTTCAACAACCCACTCTCACCAATGGACAGATCCTGGAAACAGAAACTAAACAGAGACACATGGACATTAACAGAAGTTATGAAACAAATGGATTTAATAGATATGTACAGAATATTTTATCCTAAAACAAAAGGATATACCTTCTTCTCAGCGCCACATGGTACCTCCTCCAAAATTGACCATATAATTAGTCACAAAACAGGCCTCCACAGATACAAAAATATTGAAATTATCCCATGCATCCTATCTGACCACCATGGACTAAGGCTGATCTTTAATAACAACATAAATAATGGAAAGCCAACATTCATGTGGAAACTGAACAACACTCTACTCAATGATAACTTGGTCAAGGATGAAATAAAGAATTAAAGAGTTTCTAGAGTTTAATGAAAATGAAGCCACAACATACCCAAACTTATGGGACACAATGAAGGCAGTCCTAAGAGGAAAACTCATAACCCTGAGTGCTTACAAAAAGAAACTAGAGAGAAACCTTGATATAGCTGTCTCGTATGAGGCTATGCCAGTTCCTGGCAAATACAGAAGTGGATGTTCACAGTCATCTATAGGATGGAACACAGGGCCCCCAATGGAGAAGCTAGAGAAAGTACCCAAGGAGCTGAAGGGGTCTGCAACCCTATAAGAGGAACAACAATATTAACTAACCAGAACCCCCAGAGCTCGTGTCTCTTGCTGCATATGTAGCAGAAGATGACCTTGTCGGCCATCATTGGGAAGAGAGGCCCCTTGGTATTGCAAACTATATATGCCGAAATACAGGGGAACGCCAGGGCCAAGAAATGGGAGTGGGTGGGGAGGGGAGCAGGGCGGGATGGGGAGGGTATAGGGGACTCTTGGGATAGCATTTGAAATGTAAATTAAGAAAATATCTAATCAAAAAATAAAAAAAAAATGAAATTGAATTCATAATATGGCTCATAGTGATGTGGAGACCAAAATAGTTGGGAAAGATTTTTAAAGGATGAAAATAGCAACCACAGAGAGGAGAGTAGTTCTTGAAACTTATGGGTAAGTGTATAGACAAGTTTGTGTTGTATTTTTCATTAAGTTTATTCTTTCTCTTATCTCCTAATATCTTCTGTTTTGGTCACTAATTTACACTTAGTATATGCTGTTTTGTATAGTATCTATGTTTTAGTAGTTTTCTGTCCAGCCCCAAATCAGATTTATTCCCAGAGAGTAAAGGTTACACTTGAGTATAGTACGTGGTCAGTGATGTTTAGTGATTATCTCACTAAAACTGTGCTGATGATGTTACAATAATTATTTTTTGACATACCATGTCTTTTTCTGATGTGTCAGAATTACAGTCAATACTCCTTTTTCATAGGTTATAGATCTGAGAATTCAAGTGGAGAAACGTTGCATTTGATTTAGCATTCGTGCCTAATTCTCAGATTTTATGTACAAGGGATTTTCCTCTTAACTATTTTATTATATTAATTTTAATGGTTTGAGGTGCTTTTTCTTTGTCTTCTTTTTCTTTTCTTCCTTTTTGAAGTAGGTTCACTCTGTCACCATGGTTAGCCTGCAGGTTATTGTATAGATCAGGATGTCCTTGAGCCTTTGTTTGGCTTTTTTCCTCCTTTTCTCTGAGTGCTGGCTGGGATTTCAGTCATGTCCCACAGTGCCTTCTTCAGTTCTGATAGTTTTATTTTTAAATAACACCCTGTATTTCTCCTGTTGATAAGTGGTTTGAGCCCACAGACTCTTTTTTCACTATGTATATGCATAATTTACTTGAATATGAATAATGTAAGATTCATTATTTTAAGAGTATTGTTATGTGGCTTTAAGTGAGTGAATGGGTTGGAGGCTACCTGCTTCTTATTTTCTTTTTCATTGGTTATGTATTAACCAGTTGGTTTCTCTGGGTTTTGATGTTTGACTTGAGACATGCTTATATTGTGGCAGTCTGTCTTTCTCATCAGTGAACCCTGATTATGATGTTGCTGTTTTAATGGTCCTTTTTTCCTTATGTGTTTGATAATGTAACATTGAAAAGTGTCTTCTTCTAGACTCCTTTTCAAATGTTGTACCTCTGAAGTTCCAAGGAAACACCCATTTGCTGTCATCCAGATATAGTCGGACTGAGCTTTTGGAGTAGAACATTTTGTTCTGTTTGTTCTAATTTTTTTTCAAGGGAATAAAGACAAACAGCTTAACTAGATAGTCATCTCTGGTTGTTGCTTTTAACAATAATATTTAGAGGGAGCATGTATTCTGCAAATGCCTTTCTCAGAAGGTCTGCATTAAATGGACAAGCGTTAAACACTCTGTGACTGACAAATGATAGGTCCTAACGTTAGCCAACTGTCCAGATCAAGCTAAGACAATGTTTTTGTTTGGTAAATAAAACTCATCTTGTTTAGACAGGTCTTATCAAAAACAATGTTAACACTTCATACCAAACATTGTTATGAAGCTCATGAGAACTAAAACTAACAAATTTGAACTGCTTGAATCCTATTTCATTAGTTCTCTTTAGCTGTATGTTTTGATTCATTTCCAAATCACAGGTTCTACAGTGTTCTGTTCTGAAGTGACATCTATTGTGCAGTGTTCCATCCAGTTAGCATTTATAGCAATGTTTAGTTCATTTTTGCACTGAAATATCATCTGTAGCTTGAATTTTACCTTGAAACTTATTTTATTTGTTTTTTTGGTATATGAAGGATAATTTTGATGCAGGTGTTTTCTGAGGTTTATGTACTTTGTATCTGAGTAAATTCTTATCAGGTACCAAGAAAGAAAACAGATTCAAAGAGCTGTAACCTTTTCTAATCTCTTATGTGAGTCCACAGAATAGAAAATTACTATTCATATATTTATAAGTCCAGATATTTTCTTGAATTATTTTTATGTTTAAATTGATAACCATGTGTTAATGAAATCACCAGTCATACCAAACAGTGAGTGAAGAGGAAGGATTTATCTGTCTTACTGTGGTTCTAGTTATGAAGATGGAGGGTAGCATATGGTAATTTCTCAATAGATTAATTGGATCAGTTGCTTTTAGCATGAGGGTGCCATATATATATATATATATATATATATATATATATATATATATATATATATATATATATGATTTATATTTATCATATATACACTCAAACACACACCCTGAATCATCCTTTGAAAAACTGTCTCTCTGTTCCCTCTACTATCCAATTGGTTGTGATTCAGGTTCCATGTTTTGTAGGTTTCATGTGTCAACCCCTTCCTGTTCTTTTATGCAATAGTAACAGTGAAAATGATACTGATTACCTGTAAGCTTCAATACTACTGCTGTCATTGGCCACAGCTAGCATGTTTACTATTTCAGCACTAGGCAATGTGCTAATCATTTATATGCATATTATTTAATCCTGATTGTTTTATGAGAGACATTTTGTGTCCAAAACTCTCTCTGTAGCTGGTCTTGAGTTTGTCATCTTCTTTTCTCAAAATCATTTTGAATAATTCAATTAATTGATTGTTATCTGTTAGTATTTATGAATGCATTACTGTATGCTGTGGCTTTTGGTGGGCAGATGGGGAGACATGATCTTACAATGTAGCCTAGACTGACCTGGCCTTGAACTTATGGATTCTTTTGTCTATACCTCCTGAGTGCTTTGATTACATCTCTATACCACCAAACCTCACCATCACTATGTATTTCTGAAACACAAAACACTTTTTTTTTTTTTTAAAAAGGAAAAGAACCAAAAAACCCAGAGGATCAGAGGTGAGGAGGACACAAAATCTGTCACTAACACTGGGAGTAACTGGGACTGGAGGGACCCAGGCACACAGGAACTCCACCAGACCAGTGGCAGGGTTTCCTTCCCGTCTGTCTGGGCTGGTGCCCTGAGCAGACGTTGGGTACAAACTCCATAGGCAGCTCCACTCCCAGGCACTCTAACACACTCAGGATCAGAGGATCCCAGGATCCCAGGAGCTTGGTCACACCAGGATCTCAAGGTCCCAAAGGCAACTTGACTCCCAGAAGCTTGGATCTAAGAATGGAACGAGAAACAATAAAGAAATCACAAAGGGAGACAACCCTGGAGATAGAAAACCTAAGAAAGCATTCAGGAGTCATAGATGCAAGCATCACCAACAGAATACAAGAGATAGAAGAGAGAATCTCAGGTGCAGAAGATACCATAGAAAACATTGACACAATAATAGCTCCTAACCCAAAACATCCAGGAAATCCAGGACTGGATTTGTGGAAAGGTACTGTGTACATTTGTTTTGTCATGGAATATCTTGGTTTCTCTATCTATGGTAATTGAGAGTTTTGTTGGGTATAGTAGCCTGGACTGGCATTTGTGTTCTCTTAGGGTCTGCATAACATCTGTCCAGGATCTTCTAGCTTTCATAATTTCTGGTGAGAAGTCTGGTGTAATTCTGATAGGTCTGCCTTTATATGTTACTTGACCTTTTTCCCTTACTGCTTTTAATATTCTTCCTTTGTTTTGTGCATTTTGTATTTTGACTATTATGTCCTGGGAGGAATTTCTTTTCTGGTCCAGTCTATTTGGAGTTCTGTAGGCCTCTTGTATGTTCATGGGCATCTCTTTCTTTAGGTTTGGGAAGTTTTCTTCAATTATTTTGTTGAAGATATTTGCTGGCCCTTTAAGTTGAAAATCTTCATTCTCATCTACTCCCATTATTCATAGGTTTGGTCTTCTCATTGTGACCTGGATTTCCTGGATGTTTTGGGTTAAGAGCTTGCTTTTGCCTTTTTGTATTTTCTTTGACTGTTGTGTCAATGTTTTTTTTTTCAACCCGCCCCCTGTGTCAATGTTTTCTATGATGTCTTCTACACCTGAGATTCTCTTCTATCTTTTTGTATTCTTTTGGTGATGCTTGCATCTATGACTCCTGATCTCTTTCCTATGTTTCTTAATTCCATCGTTGTCTCCCTTTGTGATTTATTATTTCTATTTCCATTTCTAGATCCTGCATGGCTTTGTTCAATTCCTTCACATTTTTTGTTGTGTTTTCCTGCAATTCTTTAAGGGATTTTTGTGTTTCCTTTTTAAGGGCTTCAAGCTGTTTACCTGTGTTCTCCTGTATTTCTTTAAGGGAGTTATTTATGTCCTTCTTGAAGTCCTCTATCATCATCATGAGATGTGATTTTTTAAATCTCAATTCTGAATATCAGTGCTCCAAATGCAAGGGCAGCCACATTCATTAAGGAAACTTTAGTAAAGCTCAAATCACACATTGCGCCTCACACAATAATAGTGGAAGACTTCAACACCCCACTCTCACCAATGGACAGATCCTAGAAACAGAAACTAAACAGAGACACATGAACACTAACAGAAGTTATGAAACAAATGGATTTAACAGATATCTACAGAACATTTTACCATAAAACAAAAGGATGTACCTTCTCAGCACTTCATGGTACCTTTCTCAAAAATTGACCATATAATTGGTCACAAAACAGGCCTCAACAAATACAAAAATATTGAAATTATCCCATGCATCTTATCAGATCACCACACACTAAGGCTGATCTTCAATAACAATATAAATAATAGAAAGCCAACATTATGTGGAAGCTGAATAACACTCTACTCAATGATAACTTGATCAAGGATGAAAGAAAGAATTAAAGACTTTTTAGAGTTTAATGAAAATGAAGCCACAACATATCCAAACTTATGGGAAACAATGAAAGCAGTCCTAAGAGGTAAACTCATAGCTCTGAGTGCTGCCAAAAAAACTAGACAGAGCATACACTAGCAGCTTGATAGCACACCTAAAAGCTCTAGAACAAAAGGAAGCAAATTCACCCAAGAGAAGTAGATGGCAGGAAATAATCAAACTCAGGGCTGAAATCAACCAAGTGGAAACAAAAAGAACTATTCAAAGAATCAACCAAACCAGGAGCTGGTTCTTTGAGAAAATCAACAAGATAGATAAACCCCTAGCCAGAATAACTAGAGGGCACAGGGACAGTATCCTAATTAACAAAATCAGAAATGAAAAAGGAGACATAACAACAGAACCTGAAGATCCAAAACATCATCAGATCCTACTACAAAAGGCTATACTCAACAAAACTGGAAAACCTGGATGAAATGGACAACTTCCTAGACGAATACCAGGTACCAAAGTTAAACCATGATCAGATTAACAATCTTAACAGTCCCATTTCCCCTAAAGAAATAAAAGCAGTCATCAATAGTCTCCCAACCAAAAAAAAAGAAAGAAAAAAGAAAAAAAAGCCCAGGACCAGAAGGGTTTAGTGCAGAGTTCTATCAGACCTTCAAAGAAGACCTAATTCCAATTCTCCTCAAACTATTCCACAAAATAGAAACAGAAGGTACTCTACCCAATTCATTCTATAAAGCCACAATTACTCTGATACCTAAACCACATAAAGACCGAACAAAGAAAGAGAATTTCAGACCAATTTCCTTTATGAACATTGATGCAAAAATACTCAATAAAACCCTCGCAAACTGAATCCAACAACACAGCAAAACGGATCATCCATCATGACCAAGTAGGTTTCATCCCAGGGATGCAGGGATGGTTTAATATATGGAAATCCATCATTTTAATCCACTGTATAAACAAACTGAAAGACAAAAACCACATGATCATCTCATTAGATGCTGAGAAAGCATTTAACAAAATCCAACACCCCTTCATGATAAAAGTCTTGGAAAGTTCAGGAATTAAAGACTTGTTAATGACTGCATGTTACCTTATTATCACAGTTGCTCAGTTGTTCTAGGAAACTGGATAAATGTTCTGCCACTAAGCTGCTATGCTATATTTGTAGCTCTTAGACCGTATTTACTCTTTGTGAAGGAGTCAATTGGCAATATTATTCTGATTTCTCTTTGGTTTGAGAACATGGTAATGGGATTATTTGTGGAACAGCACCACGTAATATCATACTTTCTGTTTGTTATCCAGGAAATTAGTAAAATTCCAGTGTTTATACTTTACCAGAAAAGAAGAAGTATTAGAGTTGGACTCACCTTGTTTCCTCTATTTAAGTGAGAAATTTAAATTTCTTCAAAAATCAAGGAATTTTTATGACTACTGTTAATTTTAAATTTTTATTAAAAGTTCTTGTCTGAGACATTATGCACATGTGTTTCTGACTCTTAAAAGAGTATGTTTCAAATAGTGAGCAGATATTTGGTCTTAAAAGTCTGTAAAATGTCAGCTTCCTAGAATCTTAATTTTCTCTTAAAATATACAATGTCTTGATAGTATGATTTGTTTGTTTGTTTGTTTCATTGAAGCCATTTGTAACATTTTGTCCTTAGTGACTACAGATTTAATAATTCTCTACCTTATGGAGTTTGTGTACGATATGTGAAATATCTTCATGTTAAAAAACAAAACTAAGCCATTGTGCTCAGCACTCAGGAGGCAGAGGCAGGCAGATCTCTGAGTTATAGGCCAGCCTGGTCTACAGAGGAAGTTCTAGGACAGCCAGGATACACAGATAAACCCTGTCTCAAAAAACAAAATAAAAAACCCCAAAACTCTATGTTTTTACTTGGTGATTTGTTGACATGTTTTGACTCTAAATAAGAGCATATAAATCCTTTTGTACTATTTGAACCGGAATAATTTAATAATATTTAATAATTTAAATAATAATTTAATAATAATATATTCATATCCATGGGTCTTTAACTGCAGACAGCAATATTCACCTAAAACCGTATAACACCATTATAGTAACTCCCCATATAACACTATTATAGCAACTCCCCATATAACACTATTATAGCAAGTCCCCATATAACACTATTATAGCAAGTCCCTATATAGCACTATTATAGCAAGTCCCCATGTAACACTATTATAGCAAGTCCCCCTTTTTGTTTGTTCATTTGCTTTGGCATTTTTTTCATATTTGGTGGTATCCTACATACCTGTTAAATATATTCCTGTGTTTCCAGGAATTTCTGGTATAAAATGGATTCTGCTATTCAGAATCTCATTAACATTTTAAAAATATTATCATCTCCTTTCCTATTTATTTTCTATGTAATACTGAATTGTAATCTGGGTTTGTGTGTAGGTGGTGAAGCAGCCTGCTTAAAAGTAAAGCAGGTTTCATCTGCCATAGATAACTCTGAATTTCATTAATAACTTATTATTTTGCTCATTTTTTACTTTCAGATTTCTGTCTGTCTGTCTGTCTGTCTGTCTTTCTCACTCCAGATTTTATTTCCACCCCACCCCATCTACCCTCCGACTGTTCCACATCCCATACCTCCTTCTCCCATATCTCCACAAGGATGTCTCCACCTCCACCCCACCCCCGTCCCACCTGACCTCTAAACTCCCTGGGGCCTCCAGTCTCTTGAGGGTTACTTGCATCATCCCTGATTGAACCCAGACCTGGCAATCCTCTGCTATATGTGTGTTGGAGGCCTCATAGTAGCTGGTGTATGCTGCCTGGTTGGTGGTCCAGTGTTTGCGAGATCTCAGGGGTCCAGGTTAATTGAGACTGCTGGTCCTCCTGGGTCGCCTTCCTTCAGGTCACTTCTTTCAGCCTTCTCCTAATTCAGTCACAGGGTTTAGCAGCTTCTATCCATTGGTTGGATGGAAATATCAGAATCTGACTCTTTCAGCTGCGTGTTGGGTCTTTCAGAGTGCAGTCATACTAGGTCCATTTTGGTGAGCGCCTCATAGCCTTAGTAATAGTGTCAGACCTTGGGGCCTCCTTGCGTTGGATCCCACTTTGGGTCTGTCACTGGACTGTTTTACTGAACATGATCTACTTCTAAGGTTTGGGTAATGAAACATTAGTATTTGTAATGCATTGCTGTGCAGAGTCTTGCAGTACAGAGCAATGAGTACGCCTCTAAGTTTGCACTTTTGAGTACAGTCTCCAAGCTATGCCAAGGTCGCTATACCAAGGTCTTAAAGAAAACTTTAGATTAACAAGGAATCCTATGCTTGTCCAGATGCATGGTAACATTTTCATGGACCAGATGTGTGAAATGGTGAGGTCAAGACAGGGAGATTTTAAGAGACATACTTTGTTGTGTCTACCCATGAATATGTGTGGAAAATAACAGTGTTAGTCAGTTTATGTGATATACTCGTTGATAACATCATTTCAAATACATGTGCTTTCTCAGTTATTTGAAGGCAGCCAAAATCTAAGTGTATCAGTGTTGACAGTCAGTGCTAAGTGTTTTAGGTCTGCACCTGTGATAGCAATTGTTTCTCCTGTTTGCCAGTAAAAGACACTAGGGATCACAAAACCCTGAATTTCTTCTGTTTGTTTAACGCTTATCATTCTGTTACCATTCTGTTCATTGTCTTTTAGTGACTACCCTGCTCCCAGCTGTCTAAATATTCTCTCACATTCCTGTCAGAGTGTGACTGGAGCCTAGGTTTAAAAATTGTAATGTAGACTCCCATTAATTGGTTCATCAGCATTCTTAGTGAAGAATTGAAATGGCTGAGCCATTTAACATTATTGCCTTTTAAATCCAGATCCTAAGGGAAATACTTCTCATTAGATACTGGGGTCATATCTTGATCCCCAAATCCTGTTACTGCTTCTCTGTGGTACGGTGGGTTTGCACTTTTAACCACAGTATAAAGCTGTTTAATCATTGTGACATCATTTTTGTACTTTCAGTTGTATACACTTTATTACCTGGATATTTGCATACTCATTCATTTCATGTGAGAATTCAGATCCAGATTTCCTGTAAAGTTTGACTCTGATGTTATTTTTCAATGTATACTTTAATTCCTTTGTATAAATATAGTTTTATATTTGAAATAAGGGAAATCACATGTAACCAGTGTATAGGTAATTCTATTGGCAACCTTTTAATGAAAATCTAAGTAAAATTATCTGACCAGGCCAACCATAAAGTGCCATTTTTTTCTTAGCTCTTGCTTACATTAAATAGAGCTATGAAGGAGCATTTACCTAATTGAAAATTATCTTTGGAATACCCCATAACTTTAAGGTTTGTACCTTTTAATCTCACAATTCCTGTTGTGATATGAACAGAGAAATTGGGTATTTGAGTAACCAAGGAAGTCTTTTTTTTTTTTTTTAATTCTTTAAGACTTTTTTACAGTCCAGATTTCATCCCCCTCCCAGTCTGCCCCCCCCACCACTCCCCATCCCATACCTCCTTTCCTCAGCTCCCTACCCCACCAGACCTCCCCACTCCCTGGAGCCTCATGTCTCTCTAGGGTTAGGTGTATTTTCTCTCACTGAGGCCAGACCAGGCAGTCCTCTGCTGTATATGTGTCAAGGGCCTCATATCAGCTGGTGTGTAGCTATCTAGTTGGTGTCTTAGTGTCTGAGAGATCTCAGGGAACGGGATCCAAGTCAGTTGAGACTGCTGGTCTTTCCCTGGGGCTGCTCTCCTCCTCAGCTTCTTTCAGCTTTTCCCCAATTCAACGCGGGGTTCCTGGCTTCTGTCTATTGGTTGGGTGCTAGTATTTGCATCTGAATTTTTCAGCTGCTTGTTGGGACTCTCTGAAGGCAGTGCAGCCATGCTAGGTTCTTGTCTACAAGCACACCAAAGCATCAGTAACAGTCTCAGAGCTCCGGGTCTGAGCTAGATCCCAATTTGGGCCTGTCACTGGACCTCCTTTCTCTCATGCTCTTTTCCATTTTTGTCCCTGCAGTTCCTTTAGACAGGAACAATTCTGGGTCAGAGCTTTTGACTTGATGCCCTGTCTTTTTACTGGAGGTGGACTCTGTAAGTTCCCTCTCCCCACTGTAGAGCACATCATCCAGGGTCATCCCTTTGAGTCCTGAGAGTATCTCACCTCCCAGGTCTCTGGTACATACTAGAGGGTCCCCCTACCTCCTACCTCCCGAGGTTGCTTCTTTTCATTCTTTCTGCTGGCCCTCAGGGCTTCAGTCCTGTTCCCCTCACCAATGCCTGATCATGTTCCCCCCCTTCCCTGTCCCCTCTCCCACCCAAGTTCCCCCCTTGCTCTACCCCCCAAGACTGCTTTCTTTTCCCTTCCAAGTGGGATTGAGGCATCCTCACTGCGGGTGTTAACCTTCTTGTGTCCTGGGTATTCTGTACTCTTTTGGCTAATATCTGCTTATTAGTGAGTACATATCATGCATGTCCTTGTAGGTCTGAATTACCTCACTCAGGATGATATTCTCTAGTTCCATCCATTTGCCTGCAAAACCCAGGATGTTCTCGTTCTTAATAGCTGAGTAGTATTCCATTGTGTAAATGAACCACATTTCTTTATCCATTCTTCCCATTGTGGGATATCTGGGTTGTTTTCAGCTTCTGGCTATCACAAGGCCACTATGAACATAGTGGAACATGTTCCCCTGTGGCATGGTGGGGCATCTTTTGGGTATATACCCAAGAGTGGTATAGCTGGGTCTTCAGGATCTTTTTCCAATTTTCTGAGGAACCTCCAGATTGACTTCCAGAGTGGTTGTACTAGTTTGCAATCCCACCAGCAATGGAGGAGTGTTCCTCTTTCTCCACATCCTTGCCAACATGTGTTGTCACCTGAGGATTTGATCTTAGCCATTCTGATAGGAGTAAGGTGGAATCTCAGGATCATTTTAATTTGTATTTCCCTGATCACTAAGGACTTTGAACATTTCTTTAAGTGTTTCTTAGCCCTTTAAAATTCCTCTGTTGTAAATTTTTTGTTTGTTTTATACCCCATTTTTTAGTTGGTTTATTTGGTTTTTTAGTGGTGAGCTTCCTGAGTTCTTGATATATTTTGGATATTAGCCCTCTATCGAATGTGGGGTTAGTGAAGACTTTTTTCCCAATCTCTTGGTTGCCTGTTTGTCTCACATTCTTCTTCTTTTGGAAGTTTTATGTTTGCTGTTTTCTATTACAAGAAAGAATTTTCTTATAGACTTTTAAAAATGGCACATTAATTTTTTAGTTTAAATATGACATATGCCCCCTTACTACAAGTCAGTAAAGTACAATTTCAAAATTGTGGATGAAGGCATCTAGAGATGCTAAATGTGACCATTCTTCAAAGAGCTTAGTTCAAATAAACCATAAAGCCTTTCATCCTGTTAATTTTATCTTCACCATGTATACAGAACATCGAGGAACACGCACAGTTGCCTTTTCTAGTTTCAGGTAGTGAAAACTATCCAAGTGTCCCCTCAGTAGGTCTGTCTGCTCTAAAAAGTCACTTTGTTATCTATGAACTCTTCTCTGACAGGAGACTGATAAGGAAAACATTTGATAGAACTAAAATATAGTTTTTCCTTTTTGAAACCTTAGTTTCATGTAAAATTTTGATGACAGTAACAGTTACTCTCCTGGGTATGCAGTGTTTCCAAACCCATCAATCCCCTGATGAACAAGAACAACACCCTGTAAGAAGGTATGCCTCTCTGATGAATCCACAGAATGGTTTTGCTTTATAGCAAAGAAGTAGTTTGTCAAAACTAGACCATGGTGAATGTACAACTCTTGTTATGTTTCTAGCCAGTGCCAGTCACCTTAGTTACCTTAGATCTGACTCTGAGTCAGTTTAGAAAATGAGTCTTGATGGGAAGAAGAGTTTCATTGGGAGAGAGAAGGTCAGAGAAGAATGAGTGTATGTATGTATGTATGTATGTATGTAACAACTGACATTTAGCATGTGTATCTATGAAACCATCAAAGAATATAAAAACATAAAAATAATGTACTACAGTCAGACTAAAAAAATATTGAAAGAGAGTAAGATTTTGAAAAACATTTTGGGCTTGTTATAATCTGTTTAAACTTCTTGGTTGTACCCCAGATATATATCCTGGAGTATAACAATGTTAGTTACATGCTAATACCCATTTGCCATAAAACTGGAGTACTCAGGATTTTTTGGCTCAGTGCTGTATGTGCTCATCAATTGTAAGGACTACAAAAGAGTATTATACATATGGCTTACTCGCAGATAAGGTTTACAACAATTTTTAATGAATATTTATTGTTTTAATATGTGTGAGTATGCCATATACAGGTATGTGGTGATAGGTGCAGAGACAGAGGAGGGTGGGGAGTGCCCTTGTTTATCATTCTCTCTAATATTCCTTTGAGGCAAGGCCTCTCCCTGAATCTGGAACCTGTTTTTTTTGGGGGGGGTGTGTTGCTTGCTTGTTTGTTTGTTTGTTTATTGTATATGTTTTTTTTTGTTTTTTTGTTTTGCTAGATCACCCCAGAAATTTAATCTCTACTTCTAGCAACCTTAGTGTCACAGGCACATGGCAAATGATACTTTGTTGTTACAAGCGTTCTGGGGTGGACTTTGGTGATCTGGTTAAACCGCATCAGTCTGTGTAGCCCGTCATTTTACTTTTAAAATTGTTTTTGTTTAGTACACTTACACATACCCAGCATTTCACTTTATCCCTACCTGTTCCCTGCTCTCACTTCTCTTAACTTTGCAATTCTGTTGCTGGTTGCCTTCCTCCTCCCAAATAGAATCCCTTTCTGCACTTCCTCTCCGGCTTCTTCCACAACTTTTTCTACTATTTGGAAGAAGAGTCTTTCGCCTGGATGTTACGTTCCTACATATGCCAAAAATATATTGGCATCTCAGAATGATATGCCAATATCATTTCCTATGGAAAATTTTGCTGAACTTTTTGGATGTTAACTCTTATAGCATACCATATCAAATAGATAAATTTGTGTATGATATATATGTATGTATATGTACATGTGAGCACAGGTATGTACTTACACATGCATGTATGGTAGCCAGAGGTCATCATCCTGTACCTTTATTGATTCCTACCTTATTTTTTGAAACACAGTCTCTTGCTGAATCAGTAGTTGGCTAGATTGACTGATCAGTGAGCTTCTGTGGTCTTCCTTGTATCTCTGCTTCATTGGGCTAAGATGTCAGGCACACACCATCACTCTTGACCCTGGTTCTTTTTTTTTTTTTTTTTTTTTACATAAGTATGACAGTTGGAGCTCTTGTCTTCATATGTATGAAGCAAGCACTTTACCCTGTGAACCAATTTTGTAGCCTCTCACATATATGGTTTTAATGACAATGTTATATTGAACATTTTATATATTAACAAATAGTAAATTTTTATTTTTAATGACTTTTCCCCCTTATCCTTTTAGTTTTGTCAACCTGGTGGATGGCACCTGTCCAGAGAGAGGAAACAGCCAACATTCTTTGTGGTGGTCCTAACAGATATTGACTCAGATCGACACTACTGCTCCTGTCTAACCTTCTATGAGGCGGAGATCAATCTCCAGGTACAGAAACTTTCTTAAACAAGGATGGGGACACATAGCATTGCAGAATATTTTAAGTTCCATGTTTTTATTTGTTTTTGTTAGTTGTTTTACTAAAATTGAACATTCCATGGGCTCCTTTGAAAAGCAGGTTTCAAGGACTAGAACTCATATTGCATTTTTAAATGAATTGTATAGGTTTAGTGCCTTAAGTAAGATAGAAACATTTTATATGTTTGTGTAAGTATGTGTTTATGTATGTATATATTATATAGATAGCATGGAAACTGGATAGATATATAGATATAAAATGTAATAAAATATAGCCTTAATTTTGTATTAATAGTATTTGAAATATTGATATGTTCTTTAATGTTCAGAATCTAAATTTTCTGGGTACAAATTCTGATTTTTAATTACAGAGGAGACAAGTTACCTATCATGAAGCAAACTTATACTATTATTCTTTTATGGTAGAAGTTCAAAAGTTCATGTAGAACAAAGTACTTATCTGCATCCCGGAACAACAAAAAATACATGTTATCTGCATTTCAGCTTGCTTCTCTTTGTCAGGTCTTTGTAGGAAGCCATACCAACATTTCAAGGCTTTAGTTGGGACCAAACTAAGAATTATTTGCTGTGAAATATTTAATGACCTGTCAGAATATTGCTTCTGGGTAAATTTGGAACTTATGTTGCCAATGAGGTGCCATAATTTACACGTCTGTGCCTGTAGTTCGTCTTGTACCAGATCATGTTTTTCATGAGGGAAATTGGTAAGGGAAATTGCTTGTAAAAGGCTGATCATATTCCTGTCTTGTTTTAGTCAAAGACCTGCCAGCGTGTTCTGTAATCCACGTACCACTCTGTGTCCTTAGTTGACCTTTCATTTTAATGATGGTGTGGAGACCTTACGCTGATCCCGAGAGTGCACTCTTCTTTATCTCCACATCCTTAGTAGCTCCCTTGAGTTGTCTAATGAAAACTAAATGCTAATTTGACTTTTCCTTTCCCTCTTCTTCACATGCATTCAGCCGTCAGACAAGCTGACAGAAAGACAGTTATTAAGACATTGTTGGAGGTATTAGAGGTATTTTAGAAAGATGTCTAGGAATTCTTGGGCACATCAGTCTCCTTTTTATTTGGATGTTGTTTCATATCTATGATAAATTGCTGACATTACTCAAACATTCAAATATCATTTACCATATTTATCTGGTGTTAATTTTTTTGGCTTATTAGTTTATTACATGAGATCTTTATCCCTTTCTTTCCCTCTCTCCCCTCTCTTTCCCGCTCCCTCTTTCCCTTTTTTGCACAATCCCTTATACACAGATATATTTTCTTTCTCTGTCTCTCTCTATCTCCCTCCCTCCTTGTTTCCCTCCCTCCTTCCTTCCCTCCACTAATCTCCCTAACGTGCCCCACCCCCAAATCATTTGACAGAAAATCCCATATTTATATACCTTTCCTCTGAATTTTTTGGTTCCTAGGCTGGACCTGATGCACTGGGCTGAAGTGTCTCTCTTTTGCAGTTTAAACTGGACATTACTATAATCATATTAACAATATTCTTCACTACCCATTCCACAGTCCCAACCCAGTACATAACTGCATTTATTATGTTTGTTTTTTCATTTCTCTGAACTTTTTCTCTGAATCTTGAACTTTTTCTTTGTCTTTATCTTATAATATTGAAAAATTTAAGTAATAATCCTTTCACATCCATTTTTAATAGAATAGTTCTTATTTTATATTCTTGGTTTCTCTCATTTAGTTCAGATTGTGCATTAACAGAATACTGTAATACTTAACTAAAGCAGAATTGGTATGTATGTGCCTATAATCGCATCATTAAACCATCTGAAACACAAGGATTGAGAATTTAGAGGTAGCCTGAGCTACATAGTAAGACTGTCTTCAAAATAAAAAAGAGGAAGAGGGAAAAGAGAAAGGCCAACCAAGCAAAGTCAAAGAAAGAAAGAAAGAAAGAAAGAAAGAAAGAAAGAAAGAAAGAAAGAAAGAAAGAAAGAAAGAAAGAAAGAGGAAAGGAGGAAAGGGGAAAGGGAAGGGGAGGGGAGGGGAGGAAAAAAAAGAAGAGAAAAGAAAACTTCTTAAGTATGTTCTTCCAGAGATGTCCAAGGGTACACATTTAGATGTATACAGTATGTATTAATCCTTTACTGATAGTGTCCATTTGGTAAGATATGATTTTTAGATTTCTTCAATGTAGAGTTGTAAGAGTTGTGTTCTTTGTTTGTTTGTTTTGGGGGTTGTTTTTGTTTTCATTTGGTCTGGTTTTCTGTTGCAACTAATAAGTATTCCATAGGAAGGTTTTTTAAGTCTATATATGTGTCCTGTTACATGTCACTCATGCTCCCCTTGATTTAGTATTTACTCTGCATTCTTTTGATAATATTAATTGATCAGCATATATCAATATTGATAGTATTTGGCTGATTATGATGTTTAGAATATGATTATCTACCAGTCACATACTCCCACTTCCTTTTAGTCAGCAGTTGACTTCTTGTGTTCTGTTTATTTGTTTGTTTGGGGCAGGGTCTGTCTAACTATGTAACTTTGGCAGTCCTGGAACTTAAACTCTGTAGACCAGGCCAGCCTCACAGAAATCCATTTGCCTTGGCCTCCCAAGCACTGGAATTAAAGGTGTGTGCCACCATGCCCCACTAGTATTTGACTTTTTTTAAATAACTTTTATTTTTTTACAGTCCAGTTGCTATCCCCTTCCTAGTCCGCCCTCCCACAGTTCACCCTCCCACAGTTCCTCATCCCATTCCTCTGTCCCCTTGTCTCCAAGAAGATATCCCCATCCCCTCCACCCCCACCAGACCTCCTCACTCCCTGGAGCCTCAAGTCTCTTGAGGGTTAGACACATCTTCTCCCACTGAGGCCAGACCAGGCAGTCCTCTGCTGTATACATGTTTTAAAAATATTTTTTCATATATTTTGGTCATGTTCTTTCCTCTTTGCCAACTCCTCCTGGTTCTCCTTACTCACCCAACTTCATGTTCTTTCTTTCTCCACATCTCTCTGTGTCTGTGACTGTTTCTCTCTCAGACACACACACACACACACACACACACACACACACACACACACACACAGAGTTGTTTTTGTGTTTGCCATCTACTCCTGGTCATGAGGTCTACCTGGATTGTGGCTGATACACCAAAAATATACATTGCAAAAAAAATGCATCTTTAGATGTTCTGGTCATATTGAATAACTGTGTTTAGAAAGAAAGAAAATAGACACATTTCTAGCACTGTGCCCAATACTCAACTCCAAATGAATCAAATACCTCAGTATAAGGCCCAAAACACTGAATCTTAGAGAAGAGAAAGTGGGGAATAGGCTTGAATGTATTGACACAAGGAATGACTTTGTGGACAGAACACCATGAGCACAGACACTAAGAAGAACAATGAATAAATGGGACGTCATGAAGCTTAAAAGCCTCTGCACATCAAAGGTCACCGTCATTCAAGCAGAGAAGCAGCTTATAGAATGAGAGAAAAAACTTTACCAATTATACATCTAATAGAAGATTAGTATCTAGAATAAGAAACTAAAAAAAACCTGAGCATTAAGAAAACAAATAACCCGATTTAAAAACGGGGATATAGAACCAAACAGTTCTCAAACCTGAAACACACGTGACTGAGAAATACTTAAAGGAATGTTCAACACCCTTACCATAAGGGAAATGCAAATAAAAATACCTTGAGGTTTCATTTTACCCTAATCAGAATGGCCAAAATAGTAAAGCAAATTACGGCACATGCTGGTGAGTACGTGAGGAAAGGGCAACACTTACTCATTGCTGGGGGGAGTGAGACATACTGTAGCCACTGTGAAAATCTGGGTGGATTTTTTTTTCCAACAAAAGCTGGAAATTTAGCTACTGTAAGATACCATCTTGGCATATAACCAAAAAACACTACATCTTACGTGTTCATCCATTTTCACTGCTTCTCTATTCATAATAGCCAGAAATTAGAAACAGCCTACTCATGAGTGGATAATGAAAATGTGATAGCTTTACACAATGAAATATTATTAATCTGTTAAGAAAAAAAATGAAATCTGTAGGTAAACGGATGGAATTAGACAGTACTTCTGAGGGTAGTAATACAGCCCCCCCCCCAAAAAAAAAACTACTTTTTCTCTTTTCTTTTCTTTCCTTTCCCTTTCCCTTTCCATTTTCTTTTCCTCCCTCCCTCCCTTCTTCCTTCTTTTCTTAGCTTTCTTTCTTAGCCCTTTCTTTCTTTCTTTCTTTCTTTCTTTCTTTCTTTCTTTCTTTCTTTCTTTCTTTCTTTCTTTCTTTCTTTCTTTCTTTCTTTCGTCTCACGGTGTTGCCTTGGCTGGTCTGGAACTTGCTATGTAAATCAGGCTGGCCTAAGAGTCACAGAGATTACATTCTGTGGTTCTCCAGGTCTGGTATTAAAGGTGTGTGCTACCATGCCCAGCCAGCAGTTGACATTTCCTGTAAGCAAAGCTCTCTTTTCCTCTGGGCGAATCGTGGGTTCATGGATTCATGCTTTCCCCACTTCTGTTCAGAAGCATATAATTCATTAATGGCTTTCATGATTTTCATGCTTGTGTTCTCTCATATGTGGCTAGTGGCCGCTTTCTTAGTTAGGTCTCCTTTGGTTTGTGGTTTGCTTTTTATGTAAACACTTTAAAACTCTATCATAACAGGCTCTAATCCAAGCTTTAGCCTTTTTTAGCACCAGTCCTGAAATGAGACAGTCTTCTCTGAGGAGGGCAATACTGGACGCAATGGTCTGGTTCATTGGACTCTGATCAGTGTCTTACAGCTTCCCTTTCAGTTACTCAGGTCGCTTTGCCCACTTGTCATTTTAAGAAGGTCAAAACTTATACTTTATTCTTTATAACCAACTTCAAACCCATTTGAAGCCTCTTTACTCTGATGTTTTTCAATCCTAAAAATATAACTAAGTTGTCAGATCTCTGTCTTTGTGTGATGGATGATGCTTAGGTGCTGGTGCCAGATGAATTTGTAAGCCTCCTTTTCTGCGTTAAAAACAAATTATTGTCATTTAAGTTTCTTCTAAGTGAGGGTATAAACTATGAGGTAGAATTTGGGAAGGGGAAATAAATTAAAAGATGTTCCTTTCTAGGTCATTAGTAATATTAGTCTCACTTTTGGCAGTTTTTAACAAATGTGTTTTTCTTTTATTTTTGGATTGTATTATCAGTATCAGTTCAAAATAGATCTTAACTCATTTGATATGAATTACTTCATATGAAATGTACTATGATACTTTGCTTGGAACAATAAAGAGAAAGAACTTCAGAATGTACAGCATCCAAAGTAAAACTGCAACTTAAAAATATTAGCTCTTTTATCTTTTCTATGATACAGTAACATGCTCAGTAATCACAAGCAAAACTTTGGCATCAAACTTTTGATAACATGTTTCCAAAATTATCCAGCTAGATAATATGAGCCTTGACTTTTTTTCCAACTTTTATTAGATATTTTCTTCATTTACATTTCAAGTGTTATCCAGAAAGTTCCCTATACCCTCCCCCCTCCCGGCCCTGCTCCCCTACCCTCCCGCTCCCACTTCTTGGCCCTGGCGTTCCCCTGTATTGGGGCATATAAAGTCTGCATGACCAAGGGGCCTCTCTTCCCAATGATGGCCAACTAGGCCATCCTCTTCTATATATGCAGCTACAGACATGAGCTTAGGGGGTACTAGTTAGTTCATGGTTATTCTTCCACCTATAGGGTTGAAGACCCCTTCAGCTCCTTGGGTACTTTCTCTAGCTCCTTCCTTGGGAACCCTGTGTTCCATCTAATAGCTGACTGTGAGCTTCCACCTCCATGTTTGCCAGGCATTGGTATAGTTTCCCCCGAGACAGCTATATCCGGGCNTATTGGATATCAGTCCCCTATCTGATTTAGGATTGGTAAAGATCCTTTCCCAATCCATTGGTGGCCCTTTTGTCCTGTTGACAGTATCTTTTGTCTTACAGAAGCTTTGCAACTTTATGAGGTCCCATTTGTCAATTCTTGATCTTACAGCACAAGCCTTTGCTGTTTTGTTCAGGAATTTTTCCCCAGTGCCCATATCTTCGAGGCTTTTCCCCACTTTCTCCTATATAAGTTTCAGTGTCTCTGGTTTTATGTGGAGGTCCTTCAACCACTTAGACTTGACCTTAGTACAAGTAATCATTAAAGTAATGATTAAAAATATGACTGATACATTTTTACTGCTTATATGAAATATATGTATCTTAAGTTGTTTTATTTATATTTATATCTTTTTAAATTTTTAAAAAACATTTTGTGTTACTAAATCAATAAAGTCATTTTGTGTATCAGCAAATTAGTTACTATTAAATAGATGGAGTTTGGATTAATGAGGGTGATTTGGGGAGGTGAGATAAAGAAAGAAAAAGAAAAAGACATAGAAACCATCAGCTACTGTTTTGTGATGTTTTTATCACATACATACAGTTGGACTGTAGAGGCAAACCCAAAATTCAGGTACATAAGTGTCCCAAAGTGCTGCCTAAACACTATTCAATAAAATAGATACTGACTGAACACTAAGCAATAAGTATATTATTGAGTTTAAGAGCCAAGAAGAAGGGCAATCTGGGCAAAATTTTGGGGACAAGAAACAAAGATATGAGGGTTTTTTGATCAATTATGGCTTAGCATGTTCTAGATATTGTGCCAAAAGTTAGGTAGTACTTTCTCTCATTCTATATATTATATACATATAATCATCTCATTTTAGTCTCTCTGTTACATTCCTATTTTACAGATGATACTAAAAGCCTAGCTCAGGACAGTAAAAGGGCTTGACTTTGTCTGTCTTAAAGAATGAGATGCTAGTCGGTTGTGGTGGCAACACGCCTTTAATCCCAGCACTCAGGAGGCAGAGGCAGGCGGATTTCTGAGTTCGAGGCCAGCCTGGTCTACAGAGTGAATTCCAGGCCAGCCAGAACTACACAGAGAAACCCTGTCTCGAAAAACAAAAAAACAAAAACAAAAACAAAAACAAAAGAATGAGATGCTAAACATCACTATAGCACTACAAAAGTTACACTAGTGTGGGATCGGCCTTAGTGTAGAAGAAATGATGGACATAAAAGTGGTAGTTGAGAACTGAGAAGCATAGTCAAAAATGTTATCAGGATCTTAGAGTGAATGAAACCATGAAGTTGGTGGGATCTATACATTTCCTTTGTTTCAGTTGTTTTGTGGGTGAGCGTTTTTTGTTTGTTTGTTTGTTTGTTTGTTTTGCAGTAGGGTCCAATTATTCTGGCATTGTACTGGCCTTGTTTTTCAACCTTCTGAGCCTAGGGATTAAGGCTGTGCTATCATACCTGATGAGTCTGTACATTTTAATAAATGATAATGAAGCACTTGGGAGACCAATTTGAGGAAACACAAAATTCATTCATAATATCATAGAACAGCTCCTCAGTGATTAAGGAGCCACCTAGAGAACTGAAGAAATAATAGGTTTCTGAACTGTCTCTAGACAAGAACATGTGGACCAGAGGAGAAAATTACACTGTCAAGTACTTTGTGCTCATTCTGGAATATCTGAAATATGTAGGGAACGGAAGAGGAATAAAAAGTAAGCCTTCTTGAAATCAAAAATTTTTTTAAAGATTTATTTATTTTATGTATATGAGTACACTGTTACTGTCTTCAGACACACCAGAAGAGGGCATCAGATCTCATTACAAACGGTCGTGAGCCACCCTGAAGTTGTTGGAAATTAAACTGAGGAAGAACAGTCAGTGCCCTTAACCACTGAGCCATCTCTCTAGCCCAAGAATTTTTTTAATTAAAAGAATTTTTATGCCTATCTGCCACATAATTCTATGCAAATAAATTCTTGATAGATATCTATTTTTCATTGTGTAGATATTATAAATAACACTGAGATGAATGTCTTTTGAGGAAGGCATCACAAATATTGGGTCCTTCAAGAAGCAGCCAATGCTGTTCTACCTTTCTCAATAAGAAATGAGGAATAGCCAACTATGGCAACTGGTTTGCTGATTGCGTAATGAACATCATGCATTCTCAACCCAGAGACGACTTCTTAGACCTTAATCAAGGGACATGATAAAGACATGATAGAAAATTTGGGCTATTTATAAATTCTGTATTTATTTATTTTGTTCGTTTGATAATTTGTAGCACATGGAAATATCCATATGTGTTCTTAAAATGGTGATCATTGTTTTAGTGTGGCTAGCCATCTGTGCCTTCCAGTTTCAAATGAGAATAAGCAAGTGTCAGGATGCTGAATTTTAAGTCACCTTGATATTCCTTATAAATACATCTTACAGGGGAAACTATCACTGAATAAATGTCACATACTTTATAGTAAATATTTCAATTTAAAATGACTTTTGAGAACAAGCTCCCAAACTTCTAGAACATCAAATGTCTTTTCTTAAATATTGACTATTGAAGGCTAACAAGAACTACAGTAAAAACTGTATGTCAGCAGGTTGTATTTATATATTTGTATATCTACACACACATATTTAACAATAGGGAAGGAAAAATTAGCAAAATGAGACAGGGTAGGATTTGGAAAGGGACTTTGGAAAGGGGCTGGGGAGAAAGGGGAAGGGAGAAAGTGATGCAATTATATTTTCACTAAAATGTGTAAGAACAAAAAAATTTAAAAATACAAAAAAACCCTTTAAACACAAGAAAGATTATGATTATCAAGGAAGAAAAAAGTCTGATTTTATTTATTTTTAAATTATACTTATTTATTTATTATTAGAGAATTTCTTCATTTACATTTCAAGTGTTATCCCATAAGTCCCCTAATACCCTCCCCCCACCCCGCCCTGCTCCCCTACCACCCACTGCCACTACTTGGCCCTGGCATTCCCCTGTACCGGGGCATATAAACATTGCTAGACCAAGGGCCTTTCTTCTCCAATAATGGCCTACTTGGCCATCTTCTAATACATATGCAGCTAGAGACATGAGCTCTGGGGGTTCTGGTTAGTTCATATTGTTGTTCCATCTATAGGGTTGCAGACCTCTACAGCTCTTGGATACTCTCTCTAGCTCCTACTTTGGGGACCCTGTGTTCTTCCCTATAGATGATTGTGAGCATCCACTTCTATATTTGTCAGGTACAGGAGACAGCTATATCAGGGTCCTTTCAGCAATATTCTGCTGTCGTATGCAGTAGTGTTTGCATTTGGTGGCTGATTATGTGATGGACCACCCAGGTGGGGCACTCTCTGGATGGTCTATCCTTTCATTTTAGCTCCAAACTTTGTCTCTGCACCTCTTTCAATGTATATTTTAATCCCTATTCTAGGGAGGAATGAAGTATCCACGCATTGGTCTTTCTTGATTTTCTTGAGTTTTGGAAATTGTATCTTGGGTATTCTAGATTTCTGGGCTAATATCCGCTTATCAGTGAGTACATATTAAGTGACTTCTTTTGTGATTGGGTTACCTCATTCAGGATGATATCCTCCAGATACATCCATTTGCTCAAGAATTTCATAAATTCATTGTTTTTAATAGCTAAGTAGTACTCCATTGTGTAAATGTACCACATTTTCTGTATCCATTCCTCTGTTGAGGGACATCTGGGTTCTTTCCAGCTTCTGGCTATTATAAATAAGGCTGCTATGAATATAGTGGAGCGTGTGTCGTTGTTACCAGTTGGAATATCTTCTGGATATATGCCCAGTAGAGGTATTGCTGGATTTTTCGGTAGTACTATGTCCAGTTTTCTGAGAAACCGCCAGACTGATTTCCAGAGTGGTTGTACCAGCTTGCAATCCCACCAGCAATGAAGGAGTGTTCTTCTTTCGCCACATCCTCACCAGCATCTGCTGTCACCTGAATTTTTGATCTTAGCCATTCTCTCTGGTGTGAGGTGGAATCTCAGGGTTGTTTTGATTTGCATTTCTCTGATGATTAAGGATTTCGAACATTTTTTAAGGTGCTTCTCAGCCCTTTGGCATTGTTCAGTTGAGAATTCTTTGTTTAGCTCTGTACCCCATTTTTTAATGGGGTTATTTGAATTTCTGGAGTTCAGCTTCTTGAGCTCTTTGTAAATATTGGATATTAGCCTCCTATCAGATTTTGGATTGGTAAAAATTCTTTCCCAATCCGTTGGTGGCCTTTTTGTCCTGTTGACAGTATCTTTTGCTTTAAAGAAGCTTTGCAATTTTATAAGGTCCCATTTGTCAATTCTTGATCTTACCGCACAGGCCAGTGGTGTTCTGTTTAGGAATTTTACCCCTGTGCCCATGTTTTCAAGGGTTTTCCCCACTTTCTCCCCTATGAATTTCAGTGTCTCTGGTTTAATGTGGAGGTCTGATCCACTGAGACTTGAGCTTTTTACAAGGAGATAGGAACTGATTTTATTTTTAATTGATAGCTTTACTTCTGTGATACTGTCTCCCTCAAACAATTGTACCTTGTATCTTACAAAGGTTGCATGTAAGAGTATAAAGGAGGAGTAAGAGGGTTAACCAAAATGAAACCCTGAGGTCCTAGAGATTGCCATTGGTGAGCTTTGTAACCTTAGCAGGCCATTTGGTCTCTCTGGGCATGATTGTTAATTTGCGCAATGAAATAGACGTATAGGTTTATAGTACCTTCTACTGAATTACTTTTATTATGCCATGCTAATTATATTCAATTTTAAATGTATTTAAATTTTTAATTATGTATTTAAATTCTAAGTATATATAAATTCCCACCCAAGTAACTATTCAGTGAATATTATTCCAAGTGCTGTCATATGCATACATCATACTAATTGGAACCATGTACATTGTAAAGTTGATTGCATGATATGTATTCATAGGCAGATATAATATTTCTTTAAGGAATGTGTGAATAAGCCATATTTAATTGTAAATAAATGCTAGTTTCTTTGGTGTATATTTATAACTAAAGTAAAGTTGAATCTTGACCTTTGAGGTTAGTTTGCTATTAGCTTTCCCATCTAGGAAAATTTAATTTATTTAATGTAAGAACTAAAGATCTGGGTGCAGTGATGCACACCTTTAATTTTAGCAGTAGGGAGACAGAATCAGGTAGAGGCCAGTGGGGAGCAGCTGGTCTACATAGTGAGTTCCATGCCAGCCAAGACTATGTGGAGAGACCCTGTCTCAAAGGAAAAAAAGAAAGAAAAAAAAAGATCTCATGGTTCATTTAACAGTATTAATACACTGTTTTGCATTAGAAAAATAACCACATAGTATTAATTTTTTACACAAATCTTAGCAGACAGTGAAAAGAAGCATTAAAAATTACCATTGACTCTAGTGACTCACAAAATAACATTCTTAACTTTATGAGGACCTAATTTTAAACTGATTTGTTGTGCTTGAAAAGGAGCAGGCACGACGCTTGTGTGCACTCATGAAGGGCTGCTCTGCTTTCCTCCAAAGTCAGCAGCTGCCCTAATAGTACTGCTCTCAGTTCTCACATCTTACTGTCATCTTTAAGTTTTCATAATAACTCTTTAAGCCAACGAATTCTCAAAGAATAATCTAACAGATGAAACATGAATCACTTGTGTTTTTAGCATAAATGATGAGCAGAAACATGGTGCTGTGCCAGTAACCATATATGTTAGTTTATGCTGGAGAATTCATTAATTCTGACTTACAAGCTATTAGTTGATGAACAAAAGTTGCTTTAAACAGTGGATTTAGTAAATCGCCTAGAAATAAACAGTGCCAAAACACCAATAAATCATTATACTCTAATATTAAAACTAATGTTCAGATTTAGTTTTTCTTTAATTACAATGATAAAATAGTCAACAAATTTTAGTTCAGTGTGTGTAACAAAATTTTAGGTTACTATTTTTAAGAATATATGGATAAAAATAGTAAATCTAAGTGACAGGTATGTAAGGATACGTTACAGTTCAAGTCAGTCAGGCTTCCAAACATTATTCAATGCAATCCCCATCAAAATTCCAACTCAATTCTTCACTGAGATAGAAAGGACAATTTGCAAATTCATCTGGAATAATAAAAAATCTAGGATAGCAAAAACTCTTCTCAACAATAAAAGAACCTCTGGGGGAATCACCATGCCTGACATTAAGCTGTACTACAGAGCAATTGTGATAAAAACTGCATGGTACTGGTACAGCGACAGACAGATAGATCCATGGAATAGAATTGAAGACTCAGAAGTGAAGCCACACACCTATGGTCACTTGTTCTTTGACAAAGGAGCTAAAACCATCCAGTGGAAAAAGGACAGCATTTTCAACAAATGGTGCTGGCACAACTGGCTGTTATCATGTAGAAGAATTCGAATTGATCCATTCTTATCTCCTTGTACAAAGCTTAAGTCTAAGTGGATCAAAGACCTCCTCCACATAAAACCAGAGACACTGAAATTTATAGAGGAGAAAGTGGGGAAAACCCTTGAAGATATGGGCACAGGGGAAAAATTCCTAAACAGAACAGCAATGGCCTGTGCGGTAAGATCAAGAATTGACAAATGGGACCTTCTGTAAGGCAAAAGACATAGTCAGCAAGACAAAAAGGCCACCAACAGATTGGGAAAGAATTTTTACCAATCTCAAATCTGATAGGAGACTAATATCCAACATCTACAAAGAGCTAAAGAAGCTAGACTCCAGAAAAACGAATAACCCCATTAAAAAATGGGGTACACAAGGAGCTGAAGGGGTCTTCAACCCTATAGGTGGAAGAAGAACATGAACTAACTAGGACCCCTGAGCTCATGTCTCTAGCTGCATATATAGAAGAGGATGGCCTAGTTGGCCATCATTGGGAAGAGAGGCCCCTTGGTCATGCAAACTTTATATGCCCCAGTACAGGGGAACACCAGGGCCAAGATGTGGGAGCGGGTGGGTAGGGGAGCAGGGCCGGGAGGGGGGAGGGTATAGGGAACTTTCTGGATAACACTTGAAATGTAAATGAAGAAATTATCTAATAAATGTTGAAAAAATGGGGTACAAAGATAAACAAAGAATTGTCAACTGGGCGGGCTAGTGAGATGGCTCAGCGGGTAAGAGCACCTGACTGCTCTTCCGAAGGTGATGAGTTCAAATCCCAGCAACCACATGGTGGCTTACAACCACCAGTAATGAGATCTGACGCCCCCCCCCCGCCCCCCCCCCCGTGTGTCTGAAGTCAACTACAGCGTACTTATGAAGAATAATAATAAACAAATCCTTGGATCGGAGAGAGCAAGCGGAGCCAACCAGAGCAAGCGGAGCCAACCGGAGCAAGCAGGGACGGCCAGAGCGAATGGGGACGGCCAGAGCGAGCTGGGCCCACTGGAGCGAGGGGGGCTGGCCGGAATGAGGGGGCCCAAATGGGGCGGCGGCAGCCGGGGCCAGCCAGAGCGAGCGGGGTTGACCGAAGTGAGCCAGGGTTGGGGTGGGGTGGGGGCAAGACCAGAACGAGCAGGGTTGACCGGAACAAGGGAAAAAAAAAAGAATTCTCAACTGAGGAGTTCCAAATGGCTGAGAAACATCTGAAAAAATGTTCAACATTCTTAATCATCAGGAAAAATGCAAATCAAAACAACCCTGAGATTCCACCTCACACCAGTCAGAATGACTAAGATCAAAAATTCAGGTGACAGCAGATGTGGAGAAAGAGGAACACTCCTCCATTGCTGGTGGGATTGCAAGCTGGTACAACCGCTCTGGAAGTCAGTATGGCATTTTCTCAGAAAATTGGACATAGTACTACCGGAGGATCCAGCAATACCTCTCCTGGGCATATACCCAGAAGATGTTCCAACTGGTAAAAAGGACACATGCTCCACTATGTTCATAGCTATTTATAATAGCCAGAAGCTGGAAAGAACCCAGATGTCCCTCAACAGAGGAATGGATACAGAATATGTGGTACATTTACACAATGGAGTACTATTCTGCTATTAAAAAAATGAATTCATCAAATTCTTGGGCAAATGGATATATCTGGAGGATATAATCCTTAGTGAGGTAACCCAATCACAAAAGAAGTCATTGGATATGTGCTCACTGATAAATGGATATTAGCCCAGAAACTTAGAATACCCAAGATACAATTTGCAAAACACAAGAAAATCAAGAAGGAAGACCTCATTCCTCCTTTGAATAGGAAACAAAATACCCATGAAAGGAGTTACAGAGACAAAATTTAGAGCTAAGACGAAAGGATGGACCATACAGAGACTACCCCACCTGGGGATCCATCCCATAATCAGTCACTAAACTCAGACACTATTGCATAGGACAGCAAGTGTTTACTGAAGGGACCCTGATATAGCTGTCTCGTACAGAAGTGGTTACTCACAGTCATCTATATGATGGAACATAGGGCCCACAATGGAGAAGCTAGAGATAGAACCCCAGGAGCTGAAGAGGTCTGCAACTTTAGAAAAGGAACAACTATATGAACTAACCAGAACCCCCAGAACTTGTGTCTCTAGCTCCATATGTAGCAGAAGATGGCCTAGTAAGCCATCATTGGGAGGAGAGACCCCTTGTTATTGCAATCTTTATATGCCCCAATACAGGGGACGCCAGGGCCAAGAAGTGGGAGTGGGTGGGTAGGGGAGCAGGGCAGTGGGAGGGGGAGGGAACTTTCAGGATAGATTTTGAAATGTAAATTAAGAAAATATCTAATAAAATTGAAAAAAATTTAAAAAGCATAATCTCTGAAGTTCCCTTGTCATTGGATTTCTCTCTTTCATGTTACCTCCTTACTGTTCTGATTCTCTTTACATTTTGATGATCTGTTTATCTTTTTAAATTGCAGTTTACTGCCGTGGGCTTCAGAGTCCCTTCTCAGCCGGGTGCTGAACCCTAGCTAGGACATTGTTTTGACTGCTGCTGTTGGTTCACCTGTGCTGCTCTTACCATTGACGTGACTCTGAGTTTCCTGCTATGCAGGATGTACCCTACCCTTTGTGGCAGGTGCTTTGTGGCTAACAAGCTATAAATGTTTAATAAATAAACATGCACAAATGCATTGCTATTTACTTAAAACAGTTTAGCTCTTTGTTTTAAAAATAATACAAATGTAAACATCTAAGAAAATTGTCTTGCTCTGAGTGCGCATATATTTTCATGTGATCCATATCAACTACACAAGCCCATGCGTGGCCTACAGGCATTTGAAATACAGTGTCCTAAACACTTTCCATATTACAAGTACAAGCAAGCATAATACATAGTTTATTATTGATATTTTAGTCTAAATGGTTTCTAAATCATGTTTAGTATACATTTTGAAAGTGTTAAAATGATTAATATATTACTAGTGTTTTATCAAACTGATTCCCATATCATACTTGTGTGTTCACTTAATACTGTAAATATAATAGCAAATATTAAAGGTTTTCATTTTAGATTTTATTTATTTATGTACATGAGTACACTGTGGCTGTACAGATGATTGTGAGCCTTCATGTGGTTGTTGGGAATTGAATTTCAGACCTCTGCTCACTCTGGGCAACCCTGCTCACTCCGGCCCAAAGATTTATTTATTATTATATAGCTGCCTTCGGACACACCAGAAGAGGGCATCAAATTTCATTATGGGTGGTTGTGAGCCACCATGTTTTCTGGATTTGAACACAGGACCTTCAGAAGAGCAGTCAGTGCTCTTAACTGCTGCCATCTTTCCAACCCAACAAACCATGTTTAAACAGAGATCTGAAAAACGTGAGGGATGATCCCTGAAGACACGCAGGAGATGAATGTTCTAGGAAGAGGGAATGTAGGTGTGCTTGGACAGTTGTGCAGTATCCTAGCACCCTGTCTGCACAGATCTTCCCTTTGTGAAACAGGAGAATTACTGTAATAGATGGCAATGAGATCATTCTATTTAAGAACAATAAGCATTATACCCACCTAGCCTTTTAAAGACATAGGATAGATATACAGAGATTTTGTCTGCAAGTGTGTTTTATGACAACCTTTTTAAGATATGTGTTCCAACAGGATAGTGGGGGAAAGGGACCTAATAAAATTGAGGAGGGCTCTATGCTTTGCTTCCTCTGCTTGAAGCTGCATATCAAAGCCAGAAATCATACCATAAATATACACCCTTTGTTGTTGTTGTTGTTGTTTTGTTTTGTTTTCGTGGTTTTTGTTTTTTGTTTTTTACAGACAGGGTTTCTCTGAGGAGCCCTGGCTGTCCTGGAACTCACTTTGTAGACCAGGCTAGCCTTTTGAATTCTGCCTCCCGAGTGCTGGGATTAAAGGCGTGTGCCACCACGCCCAGCTAATATACACCCTTTTTAAACTTGGCTTAATTTATTATTTCTAAAAATTTTTGGTTAGAAGACCCTTAGCTAAGTAACATCTGTCAAATTCTAGAGGTGACACTAAAAGTAATGACTTGTAAAAAGATGTTTTAGTTTTGTTTTAATGTTAGAATGATTTACAGCAAGAGCTGCTTTCTAAGTAAGTAAGTAACCTCTCCAGTTGAATTTCCAGGCCTTGCTAGGACTGTAGAATCAGGAGCTTTGCTATGATTGCACAGATTAGACTGCAGGATATTGCTTTTACCAGAGGTAGCATGGACTTGTTATGGATCTGGTGTTTTCCAGACCATTGCCAGGATGGACTAAGTTTTATCATGTGAACACGCCCTTGTGATTAAACAATCATTTGGCCGAAAATAAGGAAGCTTTTCGGGGAATTTTATGACAGAAAGATTTTTTGCAACTATTTAAACTCCACTATTTCTATTTCTGGAATGTTTGAAGTCCTTGTTTTATTAAGGAAACTCAATGTCAATGGGATATGATAAGAAAGTCTGTTTCAGAAGGAAATTTAGAAGCAACTTTTATATTTGCACTTTCTTTTTATCCTTTTCTAAAAAACTGAATGTTTAAAGAAATGTGGGAAGAATTTTAAGATAATGTGGTATTAGTAGAAATGTACATTGTAGATATTGAATATATCATACTATGGTATGAAAATAAAGCACCAGGATACAACAGACTTGCATCTGGAGTGTACAACCTGAACACCAGGATGAACTTTCTGAAGTCAGACCCTCTCCACTGTCTAGAGTCACCACATGAAATTAGAGAACCTTTTAGCATTGCATTTTAGGATGTGTTTGAAGAGCAGTATCATTTTGGTATTTTAGTATATAAATATACATTTATATAACATGTTAATTTAGCCTATACTACTGTCAGCATAACAGGACTGTATGGGGTGAAGTCACATAGTTTTATTGTAATAATAAGAGGACACAAGTACCTACTAATAGGTAAGGTATGCTAAGTGATTTCAATATACATAAAAGATGAGGTGGGGTCTGACAAAATGGCTCCATGTTTTAGCACACTCTCTGCTCTTCCAGAGGACCAGGGTTCAATTGCCAGGACTTACATGGAAACTCACAGACTCCTTGGTCACCAGGCATGTAGCCTTAATGAGGCATACTGAAAACAGAAAATCATTTTAGGTTAGAAGGCTTATAATATTTGAGCTAGATAATACAACAGTATTTCTAAATATTAAATTTCAAAACATAAGATCTCTCACGTTCATTTAATTTTCTTCTTCTTTCTCCTCCTCTTCCTCTTCCTCCTTCTTCCTCTTCCTCCTTCTTCTCCTTGTGAAAATTTGTCCTTGTTAAACATACACACCAAACTTGGCATGATTGATTGTTCATGTCTGTAATCCTAACACTTCCAGCTGAGGCAGGAAGATTGACATGAGCGCTAGGCCACCTTGGGCTACATAGGAAAATTCAAGCTATTCTAGGCTACAGTAAAACCCTGTCTTAGAACAAAACTTACAAAACCAGTGTCACAAATAATTATTGCATAAAGGATAATTTGGCTGCAAAATAGAAGCAGCATTATTTCCATGGCCTGATAAATTATTTCTAGGAAAAAATATTGAAAATTTACATTAGGAAAAATACTTTATCAAATAACTATCTGCATACATTTTTTTCTTCAAAGAGGAATTATGACTGTTCCCTTAAACCGTGGGTACTATGTGCATATGTGTGCCAGGGATACATGTATAAACACACCACCTTAGTTGTTGAGGGTTGAGCACATCCTGAAGCATGCGGTGCAAGTGCTCACTAATGAAATTCAACACCAGCCTTTGGTGCATTGTTTCTTAGAAGATAGCTACCGGGATTAAGTATAACAGCATTCTAGGATTTATAAAGTAAAACTCAACATCTATTAAGAAAATCAGTGTAGTTAGGTCTTCTTTGAAGGTCTGATAGAACTCTGCACTGAACCCATCTGGTCCTGGAATGGATACAGAAAATGTGGTACACAATGGAGTACTGCTCAGCTATTAAAAACAATGAATTTATGAAATTCTTAGACAAATGGATGGATCTGGAGGATATCATCTTTTGTATCATCCAATCAGAAAAGAACACACATGATATGAACTCATTGATAAGTGGATATTAGCCCAGAAATTTAGAATGCCCAAGATACAATTTGTAAAACACATGAAACTCAAGAAGAAGGAAGACCAAAGTGTGAATACTTTGTTCATTCTTTGAATGGGGAACAAAATACCAATGGAAGGGGTTACAGAGACAAAGTTCGGAGCTGAGACAGAGGACCATCCAGAGACTGCCCCACCCGGGGATCCATCCCATAAACAACCACCAAACCCAGACATTATTGCATATGCCAGCAAGATTTTGCTGACAGGACCCTGATATAGCTATCTCTTGTGAGGAGGCTATGCCTGGCAAATACAGAAATGGATTCTCACAGTCATCTATTGGATGGAACACAGGACCCCCAATGGAGGAGCTAGAGAAAGTACCCAAGGAGCAGAAGGGGTCTGCAACCCTATAGGAGGAACAACAATATGAACTAACCAGTACCCCCCAGAGCTCATGTTTCTAGTTGCATATGTAGCAGAGGATGGCCTAGTCAGCCATCAATGGGAGGAGAGGCCCTTCGTCTTGCGAATATTATACACCCCCAGTACAGGGCAATGCCAGGGCCAGGAAGCAGGAGTGGGTGGGTAGGGGAGCAGGGCAGGGGGAAGGTATAGGGGACTTTCAGAGAGGAAATGAGGAAAGGGGATAGCATTTGAAATGTAAATGAAAAAAATATCTACAGAAGTGGATACTCATAGTCATCTATAGGATGGAACACAGCGCCCCCAATGGAGAAGCTAGAGAAAGTACCCAAGGAGCTGAAGGTGTCTGAAACCCTATAAGAGGAACAACAATATTAACTAACCAGAACCCCCAGAGTTCGTGTCTCAAGGTGCATATGTAGCAGAAGATGGCCTAGTTGGCCATCATTGGGAAGAGAGGCCCCTTGGTATTGCAATCTTTATATGCCCCAATACAGGGGAATGCCAGGGCCAAGAAATTGGAGTGGGTGGGTAGGGGAGCAGGCCGGGGTGGGGGGTATAGGGAACTTTTGGGATAGCATTTGAAATGTAAATGAACAAAATATCTAATAAAAAATAAAAAAATATAGAAATTTAAAAATATCTAATAAGAAAAAAGAAAAATCAGTGTAGAAATGTAAAACATGAAGTTATTTTTACTTAATCATGATTTACATTTATTGTCTCTTGTCTTTCTTCTTAATAATTAGTGGAGAGCTTTGTATAATGGCTACACATTCTGTTTTGTGTTTTCGTTAAAATAGTGTAGTGGTCATTTATTTGAAATAGCTATCTGCTTACTCAAGTTGTCTTTCAATAATTCTCTAGGGCAATTATCACACTCTCATAAAAATGTGGATTGCTTTATCTATTTCAGGAATTTCAATCATTTTGCCATTTTAAATCTTTAGTAATCCATGAAGACTATGATTCATTAGGTGTGGAAATTTTGGTAAATTAATAATCATCACTTTCCTATTTTAGGCATTCCAGAAACCAATCATACTCATTTTGATTTGTGTACAAATTAAAATCTTTCTTTTTCAAGATCCTATGGACCTTTTATATACATACATGTGTACATTCCTTAGATAGTTCCTTTCCAGCTACATGCACTATACTAGAAACCAAATGAGCTCTAAAGGAAAGTAAAAATAGAGTTCCTGGCCTCAGTGTGAGGAGAAAACTTCTCCATGACTTACCCAGAAAAACATTTTAAGAAATTGATTCCTGATCTGGAGAGATGGGTCAGTGGTTAAGAGCACTGACTGCTCTTCTGAAGATCCAGAGTTCAAATCCCAGCAACCACATGGTAGCTCACAGCCATCCTTAATGGGATCTGATGCCCTCTTCTGGGGTGTCTGAAGACAGCTACAGTGTACTTAGATATAATAATAAATAAATCTTAAAAAAAAAAAGAAATTGATTCCTGCATTTATACACTGAGCAAATAGCAGGTAATACACCAGGTAATAAGGGCTGGCCTGCCCAAGCTCTTACTTTATGGACTCACTCACTAAACATTGAACAAAACAGAAGTCCTAGCCTTGATTTAATCCAGTGGGAGAAACAGAAAAGAAAAGAAAAAAAGAAAGAAAAGCCTAATATTACTAAAACCGTTAGTGTGTTAGATGATGCTGGCATGGAGAAAGAAAGAAAGGCAAAGGACAAGGGAGTGTAGATTCTGCAGTTCCCACTAGAGTGGTCAGCAGTGGGTCAGAACAGAAAGGACATGTGATACAGGAGCACAGACATTAGCCTCTCTGTAGGAAGTATTCCAGGTAAAGAAACAGTAGGCAGGTCCCAGTAGATGGTACCATTCCTAGTGTGACTGAGAGCAGCAAGGAAGAGTAAGACTTAAAAAGAATAAAGGGAATGAAAGCTGGCTATTGTAACAATCCAGAGTAGATATAGGCTTACTCTTCTGTGATAGCAGTAGGAAAATTTGGAAGTCAGGATATTCTGACAGGTGGATATTAGCTATAAATGATAAAAATAAATGAGAATTTGAGATTTGCCACACAAATGGGGTTGCCATTAGCCTTGCTATAAGAGAATAGAGTTTAGACAGAATGATTAAATCTTATATTTTGACTATGTTTGAGATGTCAAGTAGATGACTGGCATTTCATGACATTTTAGGAGAGTGTGAAGTAGCAAGCCTAAAGTTTTGGTAAATCATACTGGAAAAGCAGGAGAGTAGGGTCAGGAAAGGAAGATTTTAGGAAGAAGTGAGTTTAAGCTGGAGCATAGATACTGGAAAAGGAAAGAAAGGGGGGGTTCTATTAGAGGAAATAACCTATCTTCTCAGACTATCTACTGACAAATCTCAGTGTTTCATTAATTTTCCTTCTTAAAACTTTGTGAGTGTCAGAGTCTTGCCAAATAGTAAGTGCACAGACTTATTTGTGGACTAAAAAAATTTTTTTAAAGATTTATTTTTACTCTTTGGTGGAGTTTATTTGGAAATTTTCTCCATCTAGAAGAAATAGTTGGGCTTCTTGACTGTGAAAGTACGGCTTCTGCTGGCATTACCTGAGTCAGTGAAAACTTAATCTTGGAGCCTTGGACAGCTTGACAGAAGCCACTGGCACTTGTCATCTCGCCCATCTCAATGGACAAGTGGCTCATGTATAGGTGTCCTTGTTCCCATACTACTGCATGTTAGTGACGGTTAGCTTGAGTGCCCTTGTAGCAGAAGCACTGCATCATGTCTCGCCCTGTGCTTGGGTCGTGCCACTTGCAATATATGTGTGTGCTACTGCCAGAGTCTTAGTACAACCAGATGCTGAAGTTCATGCTTGGTGACTTCTACCCAAGTTCACAATCTCCCCTGGGACCTCTTTAGCTGTGATTTGGGTGCCAGAAATGGGACTTGCCACCATGAGGTTGGGTGTGAAGATGCACATACCAATGGCAGTATGTGGTTCTTGGGGTGGGCACAAGGCAGCACCACCCCACCCCATGCTTTGCCTCCCAACCTTGTGCTTACAATTTATGTGTAAGGCCTGCATGGAACTCGGTCTTGCCTTCACCATCATCCAAGTATTTATGGTTTGTTTTATGTATGTGAGCATTTTGACTACATTTATATTTATGTATCACCTGTGCACAATGCCACAAGACCAGAAGAGGGCTTCGAATTCCCTAGAGCTAGAGTTATAGACAGTTGTGAGCCACCATGTGAATACTGAGAATCTAACCGGGGTCCTTTGGAAAACCAGCCAGTGCTCTTAACCCTTAGCACTTCAAATAATATGTCACAGGTTTATTGACTAATAGTTGTTGAAACTTAGAGCTTCTTAAATTTTTTTGTGTGTGTGTGTTTTGTTTGTTTGTTTTTTACACTGAAAAGTGATAATTTACTGTGCTGCCAAGAAAATTAAAATATTTCTATATAATATCATGAATGGATGGGAAACTTTGTTTTTTTATTGTGGTTTATTGTGGTATAAAGCAGATTATATTTAGATCTGCTTTAAATATACATTTTTAGCCATTTATAAGCATACATTTTCAATATACTAATTACAAAACTTCTTGTACAAAAATGTTCTCTTTTTAAAACAACTGCCATTGTTGTATATGTGCAGAAGCACTTGACATTTTACTTGGAGAGCTCTGAGCTTTCTGCAGGCCTTAGAATCTCCACGAGAGAAAGATTGGGTCCAGTAGAAAAACAGAAATGAAAATAATTACCTTATTTCTAGAATAAACTTTTCCCTATTTTTTGAAGACTGATTTTGTACTTAAATAAGTACAAAATATTTTTAATTATTTAGGTCAGTACTTAAGGCTAATGTAAACATGCCTTAACCTCGATTCCTGAGAAATGAAACACTCAAAGATGGTGTTCATACCTATAGTCTATAGAGCTTTGAAAACACATGAAACAAATACCCCTCACTTTGTCATTTCTTGCCTACTATTTGTAATTAATTTGGATTCTTATAAGTTATCTGTAAGGTATGTGGTTTGAATATATTGTGTGAATTATGAACCTAGGAAACTTTGTACATTGGTTGTAATTTCTCCTTTTCCAGGGAACGAAGAAGGAAGAGATCGAAGGTGAAGAAGTATCTGGTTTAATTCAACCTGCAGAAGTATTTGCTCCCAAAAGCCTGGTGTTGGTATCCAGATTAGACTATCCAGAAATCTTTAGGGTAAAGAACTCATAGTCGTCTTATCAATTTATGATATTGTGTAAATCTATAATGAATAAACTAAGATGACCAGAGGTTTTTTTAATTGAAAACATTGTTAGATTGAATTAGTGATTCAGCAATAAGATAAAATAAAATGTATGACATGAAGAAGCAGATTTGTGTTGGATGAAAGCAATTCCTGAATAAGTTACCATGATTATTCACACTTCTAAGAGTATAATGTTTGTTTAAAAATAGATTTCATGTTAATTAAATAATAATTGTAAACCATAAAAATAATTTGATTAGCTTCAAAAACTTGAAAAAGTACTCAGTGTAATAATTATGAATATGTTTACTAAATTTTTGGTGTTAAACTATACTAAGTATGATTAAGTGAGATTTTAGATAATTCTGATGATATCTTTAAAATACTGTTTAGAGCCAGGCCTGATGACCCAAGCTAGTAATTGTAGTATTTAAGAGATAGAGACAAGAAGACCTTAAGTCCTGGGCAAGCCTGGCCTACATAGTGAAATACCACTTGTTTCTTTCAGATTTTTTACCCCTTTTTTAATATTCAGAATTTTCAAATATAAAGATGTATGAAAGAATAAATATTTATACTAATATATAAGTATAAAACTAGAAGGTAGGATTTATACAGTATAGAATATACATTAAGAATAAATAACAACCTCATTATTACAATGACAGTTATGACTCCTTTAGTGTGTTTTGTGACATACTATATGTAATTTCTACAAATTAATGACAGTTACAATTTTTTAACCACAATTTCAGTAAGCTAAAAGATTGAGATTATATGTTAGGATCAAGAAGGGGGTCAGTCAGAAAAGAGTTTGCTGCACCAATAAGAGAGTTTGGCCTTGGCTCCTCAGCACTCCTGTAAAAGCCAAGCACATGACTAGGCCACATGTCTAACCTCAGTGCTGGGGTAAAGCTAACAGGACAGGGAGACAAGAGTCCCAGAGCTCACAGGCTAGCCAGTCTACTGAATCCATGAATTTCAGATTCAGTGAGATCCTATTTTCAAAACATAAGGTAGAAAGCTACTGAGGAGAACTGTGGACATCCTTCTCCAGCATCCATGTGTACACATGCTAACATGCACACACCCAAAGAGAAGTAAGATAAAGAAAATAAAGAATGCATTTCATCTTCTTTTACCACTTACTGTCTTGTAAACCCAGCATGTTAATCTTGCTATCTTACCTGTTTGCTGTCCTTTGTTAGTTTCTATCAGACAGTCTGGATTTATAAGAACCATATAACAACATCTCTTAATTTTTATCTTGAAATATGGAGTTTCCTAAAATAAGTTTAAAAACAACTAGGCAAACAGTATGGAGAAAAACAATTCAGTCTTACAAATTAGCTGAAGTGGTTATCTAAACAGAGGTACCTGTTTTACAAATTATGGCTTTCTGCTTTCTGTAAACTTATCTTTGAAGTTCATTTGAGTGTTCTGGTCCTAGAGGAAAATTTAATAAACCTGTTTTGTTGCTTAAGATTTATTTCATGTTCCGTGTAGAATATAATTGACGTGGTTCAAAGAGAAATTTTTCTAGCAGAGATGTCACAATTTATTTTTATTGACACTGCCATGAAATGACCACATGCACGACTCTTTGCAGGCTTGCCTGGGTTTGATCTATACTGTGTATGTGGACAGCATGAGTGTCTCCTTGGAAAGTCTCATCGCAAATCTTTGTGCTTGCCTTGTTCCAGCTGCTGGAGGGTCTCAGGTAAATTGAACAAATTTATTCTGGGTGATTTAATTTATGACAAAAAAGAAAGAATTCTTCAAATATTTTTGTTTTAGATAGGATCCTTCTTTAGGTAAACCTTGTCCCTATGATGTTCCCTCTAGTCACCTAAGATTCCATTCTTTTCATAGGTCAAGAAGCTGATTGCAAGGGTTTGAGACATGGCTCAATGGCTAAGAGAACATCTAGCACCTATACCACATAGCTTACAACTGTCTGTAAGCCCAACTGCAGGGACACCTGACCTTGGTGGCCACAAGTACTCATGTCAGTGGACCCACCCCACACACATATACATAATTAAAATAATAAAAAGAAATCTTAAAAAAAAGAAGGAGCCGATTTTCAGACTGAGTTCCCCTTTAGCTAGCATAATTAGCAGACATATTTGATGTAACTTCAAATCTACTTTTTAACTTTTTGGACATATCTTTCTTTAGAAAGAATTTTTCAATATGATTCTGCTACTTTTTAAATTTTATATATAGTTGCACTTCAATTATATTAAGTAAAAAAAAAAAGACCAAAATTAGAAGACAAACTCTTGAGAGAACTCTTGAGAGAACTCTTTTTGTAACATTGTAACTTTTAAAAAATAGATTCCTTTTTTTCTGTATCTTGATGTTTAAAAAATATTGTCATAGAAGTAGAAAAATAAGGATCTTTGCTACCATGGTTTATTTATTGTTTCTAGGTCAACCATCTTTAAAAGCACTGGAGCTAGAATGCAGCCCTGGTGAGAGAGAGCATGTGCTCACCTTGTGCAAAGCCTTCCTATCAATTCTAGTGCCAAACAGCAGAAGGCTTGTCTGCTTAGTTAGACCTTAAAGACATCTAGTTGGCCATGTATTTTGCTTTTTATATATCGAGTAAGAGAGACCACATTCTGAAAAGTCACACCACTTGTCCTTTAGTCTGTCAAAAATGTTAGTGTGTGTGTGTGTGTGTGCGCGCGCGCGCGCGTGCGTGCATCCATCAATGCATGCTGGTGTCCAAGGAATTCAGAGGCAGCAGATCCTTACTGTTAAGAGTTCAAAATGGTTGCAAGCCTCCTGACATGGATGCTAGACTCAGATCCTCTGAAAGTTGCAAGTCCTCTTAACTGAGCAATCTCTCCAGCCCCTGCAAAATGTTAAATTTGAAATAGAAAAGATGCTACAAATAGGGTAATTAGCATTTTAACTCTCTTCTTTCTGAACTTCTTTTGTCTTAAATTACCTCCTCTCTTCTCTTTTCCTTCTTCTTCCTCCTCCTCTTCTTCCTTTTCTCTTCTTCCACTATGCTGTTCTAAAGACAGACTCTTAAAGGTGGCCTTGGCCTCTCAGACCTTTATATCGAAGAAGCAGACGGTTCTGTTAACACGAGTTAACATGGTTTTGGTCAGTTATAATTGTTAGTGATATTTGCTCTTACCTACTGAGGTTTCAACTTCCATGGAATGAATTTTATGATATCATTTTGATTTGTACACAGCATAACTTGTATGTTTTAGGTTATGTTTCTGTTTCTTGTCTCTTATAACTTTATATGTGTTTCTCTCATTATGCAGAAGCTATTTTCGTTGGGTGCTGGAGACAGACAACTGATCCAGACACCTTTGCATGACAGCCTTCCTGTCACAGGCACTAGTGTGGCTCTTTTATTTCAGCAATTAGGTATGTCTTATCCTGGATTTTAAAATATCTTCTTATAGAAGCCCATGGCTGGAAAAAATGACTTAAGCTTGTATCACCTGACATAATAAAGAAAATATAAAGAAACCGTTTATTGTCTATTGTAGCTTATCTGTGTCAGAAAGAAAGAACAATAGACCAAGCTTCCATAAGGACTTAATTTTGATCACCCCATTGACATAGTTTGGATATTTGGAAGCAAGTTGCATCAAAGAAGGGGGCTAGATGAAGGACACTTTGCATTTACTGCTTGATATGATTAAGGATGGAGATAGATGCATCAGGTGTTCCAGCTTATCTAAACACTGCGACTACATATTTGAAGAGATATAGAGAAACTGAAACAGTTGTTCTTTGTTAGTTAGAATATGAAAAGCTTACCTTGGTTATAGTTTGGGTCCCTTGTAACGTTCAGTTTATTCCTAGACATTTAGCCATGGCAAATGATAATGTGCATTCATAAAACTATCCATAGCCATTTTATGCTAGTAGAAAATTAAAAGTAGTATTAGTGTTCATCAAAGGTGATAGGGAATTACTAATGCACATATATTAAATTCTGTGGTCTATCCTCATGATGGGGTATACAATGAAAAATAATACATCCTACATAGATTAACATAAAAATAATTCTGATGAATGAAAAACCACATAAACATGCATACTTTATGATTTGGTTTCTTTCTTTCCCCAATTTTTTATTAGATATTTTCTTCATTTAAATTTCAAATGCTATCCCAAAAGTCCCCTATATTCTCCCCCATCCCCCTCCCTGCTCCCCTACCCACCCACTCCTACTTCTTTGCCCTGGCGTTCCCCTGTACTGGGGCATATAAAGTTTGCAAGACCAAGGGTCTCTTCTCCCATTGATGGCTGACTAGGCCATCTTCTGCTACATATTCAGCTAGAGACACAAGCTCTAGGGGTACTGGTTAGTTCATATTGTTGTTCCACCTATAGGGTTGGAGACCCCTTCAGCTCCTGGGGTACTTTCTCTAGCTCCTCCATTGGGAACCCTGTGTTCCATCCTATAGCTGACCATGAGCATCCACTTCTGTGTTTGCCAGGCACTGGCATAGCCTCACACAAGACAGCTATATCAGGCCCTTTCAGCAAAATCTTTTTTTTTTTTTTTTTTTTTTTTTTGTTTTTNTTTTTTTTTTTTTTTTTTTTTTTTTTTGGTTTTTCGGGACAGGGTTTCTCTGTATAGCCCTGGCTGTCCTAGAACTCAGTTTGTAGACCAGGCTGGCCTTGAACTCAGAAATCCGCCTGCCTCTGCCTCCCAAGTGCTGGGATTAAAGGCGTGCGACACCACCGCCCGGCTCAGCAAAATCTTGCTGGCGTATGCAATAGTGTCTGTGTTTGGTGGCTGATTATGGAATGGATCCCCGGCTGCAGCAGTCACTGGTTGGTCCATCCTTTTGGCTTAGCTCCACACTTGATCTCTGTAACTCCTTCCATGTGTGTTTTGTTCCTAATTCTAAGAAGGGGCGAAGTAAATTGCAGTCTAGTTGGGTGGCAAAAGCAGGTCTCCAACTACATTGTTGGCAGAAAGATTAAGATTAGAAAAGTCATGAGGAAACCTTTTGTGGTAATGATTTTTATAAATTAATATATCAAATTCTTACCTGAAAACTTCTTGAAAAGTATGTGAATATCTGTAGCTTCCTTAAACAACATAGAAATAAGTAGACACAAATGTCTGTTATGAATGGATTTATTAATATACCTTATATTTTATTCACTCAATGGCAAATTATTGAGGCATACAAAGGAATATGTATTCCTATTTTGCTATCCTGGGTTTTTTTGTTATTCCAGATGAATTTGCAAATTGCTCTTTCTTAGTCTCTGAAGAATCTAGTTGGAATATTGATGGGGATTGCATTGAATCTCTAGATTGCTTTTAGCAAGAAGGCCATTTTTACTATATTAATGCTGCCAATCCATGAGCATGTGAGATCTTTCTATCTTCTGAGATCTTCTTCGATTTCTTTTTTCAAAGACTTGAAGTTCTTATACAGATCTTTCACTTGCTTGGTTAGAGTCACACCAAGCTATTTTAGATTATTTGTGACTATTGTGAAGGGTGTCGTTTCCCTAATTTCTTTCTTAGCTTGATTATCCTTTGAGTAGAGGAAGGCTACTGATTTGTTTAAGTTACTTTTATATCCAGCTACTTTGCTGGAGTTGTTTATCAGGTTTAGGAGTTCTCTGGTGGAATTTATCATCTGTAAATAGTGATGTTTTGACTTCTTCCTTTCCAATCTGTGTCCCTTTGACCACCTTTTGTTGTTTATTAATCTGGCTAGGACTTTGACTACTACATTGAATAGATTGGGAGAGAGTGGGCAGCCTTGTTTAGTCCCTGATTTTAGTGGGATTGTTTCAAGTTTCTCTCCATTTAGTTTGGCTACTGGCTTGCTGTATGTTGCCTTTATTATGTTTAGATATGGGCCTCGAATTCCTGATCTTTCCAAGACTTCTACCATGAATGGGTGTTGAATTTTGTCAAATGCTTTCTCTGCATCTAATGAGGTGATCATGTGGGGGGGTTTTTCTTTGAGTTTGTTTATATAGTGGGTTACATTGATGGATTTACATATATTGAACCATCCCTGCATTCCTGGGATAAAGCCTACTTGGTCATGATGATTGTATTGATGTGTTCTTGGATTCAGTTTTTGAGAATTTTAATGAATTTTTTTTTATTAGATATTTTTTTAATTTACATTTCAACTACTATCCCGAAAATCCCCTCGCTGCTCCCCTGCCCATCCACTCCCACTTCTTGGCCCTGGCATTCCCCTGTATTGGGGCATATAAAGTTTGCAGTACCAAGGGGCCTCTCCTCCCAATGATGGCCGACTAGGCCATCTTCTGCTACATATGGAGCTAGAGACACGAGTTCTGGGGGTTCTGATTGGTTCATATTGTTGTTCCTCTTCTAGGGTTGCAGACCCCTTCAGCTCCTGGGGTTCTATCTTTAGCTTCTCCAATGTGGACCCCGTGCTCCCTCTTATGGATGACTATGAGCATCCACTTCTGTGGGAGTCAGCTATATCAGGGTCCCTTCAGTAAACACTTGCTGTCCTATGCAATAGTGTCTGAGTTTAGTGACTGATTATGGGATGGATCCCTGGTGGGTTAGTCTCTGTATGGGCCATCCTTTCATCTTAGCTCTAAACTTTGTCTCTGTAACTCCTTACATGGGTATTTTGTTTCCTATTCAAAGGAGGAATGAAGCATCCACACGCTGGCCTTCCTTCTTGATTTTCTTGCGTTTTGCAGATCGTATCTTGGGTATTCTAAGTTTCTGGGCTAATATCCATTTATCAGTGAGCGCATGTCCAATGACTTCTTTTGTGATTGGGTTACCTCACTAAGGATTATGTCCTCCAGATTCATCCATTTGCCCAAGAATTTCATAAATTCATTTTTTTAATAGCAGAATAGTACTCCATTGTGTAAATGTACCACATTTTCTGTATTCATTCCTCTGTTGAGGGACATCTGGGTTCTTTCCAACTTCTGGCTATTATAAATAAGGCTGCTATGAACATAGTGGAGCATGTGTCCTTTTTACCAGTTGGAACATCTTCTGGTTATATGCCCAGGAGAGGTATTGCAGGATCTTTCGGTAGTACTATATCCAATTTTCTGAGCAAACACCAGACTGACTTCCAGAGTGGTTGTACATGCTTGCAATCCCACCAGCAATGGAGGAGTGTTCCTCTTTCTCCACATCCTCGCCAGCATTTGCTGTCACCTGAATTTTTGATCTTAGCCATTCTGACTGGTGTGAGGTGGAATCTCAGTGTTGTTTATTATTCCAGATGAATTTCCCTGATGATTAAGGATGTTGAACATTTTTTCCGATGTTTCTCAGCCATTTGGAATTCCTCAGTTGAGAATTCTTTGTTTAGCTCTGTACCCCATTTTTTAATGGGGATATTCATTTTTCTGGAGTCCAGCTTCTTTAGCTCTTTGTAGATGTTGGATATTAGTCTCCTATCAGATTTAGGATTGGTAAAAATCCTTTCTCAATCTGTTGGTGGCCTTTTTGTCTTGCTGACTGTGTCTTTTGCCTTACAGAAGCTTTGCAATTTCATAAGGTCCCTTTTGTCAATTCTTGATCTGACCGAACAGGCCATTGCTGTTCTGTTTAGGAATCTTTCCCCTGTACGCACACCTTCGAGGGTTTTCCCCACTTTCTCCTCTATAAATTTCAGTGTCTTTGGTTTTATGTGGAGGTCTTTGATCCACTTAGACTTAAGCTTTATACAAGGGGATAAGAATGGGTCAATTCCCATTCTTCTACGTGATAACCGCCAGTTGTGCCAGCATCATTTCTTGAAAATGCTGTCCTTTTTCCTCTGGATGGTTTTAGCTCCCTTGTAAAAGATCAAGTGACCATAGGTGTGTGGATTCATTTCTGGGTCTTCCATTCTATTCCATTGATCTATCTGTCTGTTGCTGTACCAGTACCATGCAGTTTTTATCACAATTTCTCTGTAGTACAGCTTAATGTCAGGCATGGTGATTCCCCCAGAGGTTCTTTTATTGTTGAGAAGAGTTTTTGCTATCCTAGGTTTTTTATTATTCCAGATGAATTTGCCAACTGCCCTTTCTATCTCAGTGAAGAATTGAGTTGGGATTTTGACGGGGATTGCGTTGAATCTGTAGATTGCTTTCGGCAGGATAGCCATTTTGACTATATTAATCCTGCCAATCCATGAGCATGGGAGATCTTTCCATCTTCTGAGATCTTCTTCAATTTCTTTCTTCAGAGACTTGAAGTTCTTGTCATACAGATCTTTCACTTCCTTAGTTAGAGTCACACCAAGGTATTTTATAGTATTTGTGACTATTGTGAACGGTGTTGTTTCCCTAATTTCTTTCTCAGCCCTCTTATCCTTTGTGTAGAGAAAGGCCATTGATTTGTTTGAGTTAATTTTATATCCAGCTACTGCACTGAAGCTGTTTATCAGGTTTAGGAGTTCTTTGGTGGAATTTTTGGGGTCCCGAATATATACTATCATATCATCTACAAACAGTGATATTTTAACTTCTTCCTTTCCAATTTGTATCCCCTTGACCTCCTTTTGTTGTCGAATCGCTCTGGCTAGGACTTCAAGTTCTATATTGAATAGGTAGGGAGAAAGTGGGCAGCCTTGTCTAGTCCCTGATTTTAATGGGATTGCTTCTAGCTTCTCTCCATTCAGTTTGATGTTGGCTACTGGTTTGCTGTATATTGCTTTTATTATGTTTAGATATGGGCCTTGAATTCCTGATCTTTCCAAGACTTTTATCATGAAAGGGTGTTGGATTTTGTCAAATGCTTTTTCAGCATCTAAGGAGATGATCATGTGGTTTTTGTCTTTTAGTTTTTTTTATATAGTGGATTACATTGATGGATTTCCGTATATTAAACCATCCCTGCATTCCTGGGATGAAGCCTACTTGGTCATGATAGATGATCGTTTTGATGTGTTCTTGGATGTGGTTTGTGAAGATTTTATTGAGTATTTTTGCTTCTATATTCATGAGGGATATTAGTCTGAAGTTGGATCTTTGTGTGGTTTAGGTATCAGAATAATTGTGGCTTCATAGAATGAATTGGGTAGAGTACCTTCTGTCTCTATTTTGTGGAATAGTTTGAGGAGAGGTGGAATTAGCTCTTCTTTGAAGGTCTGATAGAACTCTGCACTAAACCCATCTGGTCCTGGGCTTTTTTTGGTTGGGAGACTATTGATGACTGCTTCTATTTCTTTAGGGGAAATGGGCCTGTTTAGATCGTTAATTTGATCCTGGCTTAACTTTGGTACCTGGTATCTGTCTAGGAAATTGTCCATTTCCTCCAGGTTTTCAAGCTTTGTTGAGTATAGCCTTTTGTAGTAGGATCCGATGATGTTTTGGATTTCCTCAGGTACTGTAAAACTCAAAGCACACTTTAAACCTCACACAATAATAGTGGGAGACTTCAACTCCCCACTCTCACCAATGGACAGATGCTGGAAACAGAAACTACACAGAGACACATGGACACTAACAGAAGTCATGAAACAAATGGATCTAATGAGTATTTTTACATCGACATTCATAAGGGAAATTGGTCTTAAGTTCTCTTTCTTTGTTGGGTCTTTGTGTGGTTTAAGATTCATGAATTCACATTATTCACAGGATTTATAGAGATTCAATTTATTATTTCAAAAATTATCAAAGGAATAATAGTAACAAGAAAAAGAAAGGAATCACCCCTTTTAGAAATATTCTAATTTATAAATGAATGCAAAATGTCATATATTTACAGATATCTAAGCATTAACAGTTATTATCTAAATATTACCCAAAAAAGCATAGTATGTGCTTCCCTTACTTTAAATTACCTGTGGTTTTAACAGAATCTCAAGTCAGTAAATGGAGAAGATAGAACTGTATGCATCAAGGATATAATTCTCAAAATGTAGATGCTTGAGTCCAGGACCATGGTGCAGTTGTCAAAGGCTCCTGCTGCTGAACCTGCAAGCTTATTTCAGTCCTGGCATCCTACCTGGTGGGATTAAAGAACAGATGCTTCTATCCATTGTCTTCATACCACAACTGTATGCCATGGAATTGCTGCATACATGCATCCCTGTGCCCACCCCATGAAATAAACAGTGTAATTACTTTAAATTTAAAGTCATGCTTTCAGAAACTATCATTCAAGTCTTAAGTTTGTTAAGAACTCCCACAGCCTCTCCCCACAGCTCTCCAAGAAAACATCTTGTTTTAACACAGCAAGACAGAAGAATTCTTATGTCTATGATAATACTTCGGGCTAAAAGCATACTAACTATAGAAACATTTAAAAAATTAGTTAAGATAAAAATCTAGACATCTACTTTAGGCTGCATAATACAGTAATTACATATGTTTTTATGTGTGACCCCAGAAAGCAATGCACACTAGTCAACAAAGATCAAATGGGCAATGATAGTCTTTGGTATTTGTAAAACAGTTCTTTTAAAGAACTGACAGAAATGTTCTTTATCTGAAAATTTTAAAATGCTATTAGTTTCTTAAAAAACTTCTTGTTCTTACAGCTTCCACTTTTCTAGCTCCTAAAAGTATGTGCTTGTGAATTGTTATTACTATACCAATTGTTATTGTGATTCTTAAAACATACCTATCTTCCCATAAGGCTAAAAGTATGTATGGGAAGGGCTATGGTTTGTTCAACTTCATATCCCTGGTAACTGCCATGAACCTGAAGCAGCTAATCTAATAGAGAAAAGTTTACTTAGCTCACAGTATCACCTCATGGCACCAATGATGGCCCAGCTGTGTGTGAGAAGCAAGTGGTAACACCTTGAACTAGAAGCCAAGACAGAGAGGGAGAGCAGAGGACAAACAAGGCCCCACAGTCCCTTCTAAGGACTTGTTACTAAGGTTCTCCCAATATGCCCCACTTCCAAAATGTTCTACCACCTCTCTCTAGAGCCACTCTCACACCAAGTTTCATTTATATACCTTGAATCAATACCCAAACCATTTTCTAAACTGGAAAACTCAAAAGTTTGTCTATGTGAGTTTAATATGGGATAGGTTTTCATAGAGAATTGGAAATATTAAACTCCTTTGTAATGTGTCATATTTTGTTTGTTTGTTTGTTTGTTTTTGGTTCTTTTGAGTTGCAGTTGCTAAGACAACTCTGGAACTATAATCAGATAATAGAATGAAATTAGCAAACAGAGAAATGCTTCGATGTTCTTAGGATGCAGTGTTTTCAGTGCAGAAAGGGATACTCATTTATGAGTTGAAGGAATAGAGGAAACTAAGAAATAGTTGGAATTGAAATTATGTAGATCCATTCTCAAAAGTATTGTATGCTAATGTTATATGTATTTTTGTATATCTGTGCCTATTTCCTATAGGTAGAAATGGGCCATAAGGAAAGACATTTACATTGAAATTATCCAATATACACCCTGGCAGTTTGAAACTTGGTCTTTAGTATTAGTTCTTACCAAAATTTGCCAGGACTCTGGACTCCAGCCAGCAGTTTTCAGTCTGGAGCAGGATAAGAATATTATGCCGGTTGTGATGATGCACGCCTTTAATCCCAGCACTCGGGAAGCAGAGGCAGACGGATTTCTGAGTTTGAGGCAAGCCTGGTCTACAGAGTGAGTTCCAGGACAGCCAGGGCTATACAGAGAAACCCTGTCTCGAAAAACCAAAAAAATAGATATAGATATATAGATATAGATATAGATATAGATATAGATATAGATAGATATGGAGAGAGAGAGAGTCTAGATTGTAGTATTAAGCAAGAACTTTGAAGAGGAAGGGGAAGAAAAAGAGTTAAGCTTTAAGGACAAGGAAATAAGTCAAAAGGATCCCTGTTGCCTAATCTAGGATAGATTTAGTGTCAAACTAAAGCTGTAATGTCCTACAGACTCTCAAGAAAAGAGAAAACCATGTGTGTAAGCCAGCATTTGGTTAGTGTGACAGAACACTCTCAGCCACAACAGGTTAAGGAAGAAATGTAATTTTAGAGATTTTATTCTGTGGTTGGCTGATTCCATTATTATGGTCCTCTGGTGAGGCAACAGGATAGCAAATTAGCTGCTCATCTTATAGTCATGTGTCAATAGGAAGAATAAATTTTTGAAGTGGGACATTAGACAGATATCCTCAAGCATATGTCCTTCCACGTCTTAGGTAGTATAGCCCACTACATATCTAGGCTATATAGTGAAAACAGACAGATAGCATGGACTGTGACACTGAGAGCCATGTGTGCAAAATAGCAGGAGATTAAATCAAGCATAAGAAAAATGATGTAATCAAGACTCACAGATGAATATAGAATGTAGGAAAATACAAAAGGTGTGAGGCTGCCCCTAGCATAACACAACATGGTTTTCTTTATAAGTAGAAGGAATACAGAATGCAAACAAAATTGTGGTGTTAGAAACACATGAACTATATATAGAGTCATTAATTCTGTTTTTCACTGTACCTAACTATGTTATGCTTTCATATGAGTAAAGATAGTTTTGCTATGCCTACATTATTACAAGTATTCATTGTACTATGATACTAGGGCAGCTATTGTTAGTAAAGGGTAGGAATTTGTCACCTCTGTTATGAACTTAGAATACCACCGTTTGTATGTGATCCATAGTTCACTGAAATGTCATCTTGAAATACATGACTGTTTTAACATCAGAAAAACTAGACTCTAAAGATGAACAAAAACCAATGTTAAGTACTTTTAATTGGAACTTAAATACAGACCTTGGAGATAAAGTAAAGAAAAAGGTAATAGTAAATTTCCAAACAACTCATAGGATCAGTGACTATCGTAGTGGTATAAAGACATGCAGCATGACAGATGTGTGCCTATAGGTTGTGTAGGTTAGATTCATCAACTGTTTTCTTTTAGTGATCCTCAGAATATTACTTTTTGTTTCTTTGTCATTGACAATCTGTGATTGGTGGCAACTCAATACAATTTGTTATGTAAAGTAAGCCTCTGCTCTTTTGTTTTTAGGCATTCAAAACGTCCTCAACCTCTTCTGTGCAGTCCTTACAGAAAATAAGGTTCTCTTCCACTCTGCAAGCTTCCAGAGACTGAGTGATGCCTGCAGAGCCCTGGAATCTCTAATGTTTCCTCTTAAATACAGGTGGTGTTTTTACTTAATAATATTAGTTATTCCCACATTATGTATTACTTGTTGATAATTCAAAATGATATGGCTCAATTGCTTTGAACCACAGAGGTTTGTTATGTGAAGTTAGAGTCATGATTCTAATAAAGTCTAGTCTAAAATTTGGGACGTTTCCAAGTTGAACATCACTGAGTGTTGATTAATTTAGTGAAACATTTAATTTACTTTGAATAGTACTGTCAACAATATTTAATTATCTTTCAATACTGATAACATTCTTTGGTTAATGTTGACAGTAGTGTATTACTTTTTAGAAGTTATTAGGATTCTGTTAATTAAGAATCTTATCTGTTTTAGAAAACTCTTAAATTATTTGTATATAAATGATGTGATGTTTCTTCACAAGAACATAGAGAATAGAACATACATGGGTAGATATACATGGTTATGCATTGGTAATTGTCAAAACCAGATTAACCAGATCTTCATTATAATTTTCTCATTTCTTTTTAATGGGTATATTAAATATTTTCTATAATAAAAATTGAAAAACAGTTTTTAAAAATGTAAACCATGATGTCATGTCATACCACACGTAGAATATTTTACTCTGGTTGAATTTGTTAATCATAATTTCCCAGAAACTTAAGTTCAAGAACACTAGATAAAATTTTAGATTGCTTCTGGAATTTTCATAAAAAATTTTAATCTGTTTATTGAATGTAAGCATCAAGCAGAGCGTTCTTGTTTTGTTTTCGAGACAGGGTTTCTCTGTGTAGCCCTGGCTATCCTGGAACTCACTTTGTCAACCAGGCTGGCCTCGAACTCAGAAATCCGCCTGTCTCTACCTCCCAAGAGCTGGGATTAAAGGCATGTAAGCCATTACTGCCAGGCTTTTGTGACCATATTTTAAACAGTGGCATTTTGCAAATCATTCTTTTCAGAACTTTGTTAACAGTCTTGCCAATAAAATTGATAATTTCTTTTCTTTTCTTTTCTTTTGTTCTTTTTTTTCTTCAGTGCTTAAAAAAATTATCAGTTCTTTGAGAGTTTCATTCATGTTTTGATCATATCCCCACCCCACCCCCGCCCATCCAATTTTGTGTTCTTTAAAATTAATTCACTAATTAATTAATTAAAGACCAATTCATGCTGCCCAAATAATCTTGGATGTTCAGTCTTCCACTAGAGGATGGTGGACTTACGAGGGCTACACTTAACAGAGAAAACTGTCTCTTTCTCAGCAGCTAACAGTTGCCAGTAGCTTCATAGCTAGAAGTAGGATTGAATGCCTATCTTCATGCAACGATTTGGTCTGACTTGGGCTTGCTCAGCCTACTGCTGTGAACTCAAAAGTGCACTTAACTCTGATTGCACTAGAACTTAGTGTATAGACCAGGCCAACCATGAATTCATAGAAGCCCACCCACATCTGCCTCCTTAATACTAGGCTTAAAAGCTGACACACCATATCAGGCCTACTTGATAATTTCTAAATATAAATATTTAAAATCAGACTGAAAAAAAAACCATCACAGAGTTGGAGCATAAGGAGGTGTGGTAGATCTGAGAGGAATGATAGTAACTATGAAAGAAAGATATTGTATCAAATTCAAAGAATTAATTAAAATATCTTTTAAAAAGAAGTCACAAATGTGGGGTGGAGTAGGGTGATGAGGGTATATTCGGGAGGAGTTGGGGAGGAGTCAGGGTAAATATGATCAAATGCATGGTATGAAATTCTCAAAGAATTAATAAATATATTTTTATGGTTCAGAGTGCACAGAAATAAAGGGAAATGTGTTCATATGGTGTAAAAATCACATACATGAACTTTAAAAATTTATTTCCAGTTACCCGTATATCCCCATTCTTCCGGCTCAGCTCCTAGAAGTTTTGAGTTCTCCAACTCCGTTCATTATTGGCGTACACTCCATCTTTAAAACTGATGTCCATGAACTTGTAAGTACCCAGATGTCTAGATCTTGAGACTTTTGTTTCAGTCTTGGAAGGTTTCCACATCATTATTATTTTCATATAAGGTGCATTTCCCATAGAGAAGAAAGACAAGAAGGAAAACGACTGTAAGCAATCTAAATATATTTAATTTTGCAAGTATGGGAGTTTAAAGAAGAATTTATGTATTCATTCATATATTTATTTATGAATAAGGTGGCTTTAGACAGGGAAGATGGCTCAGTGGGTAAAAATGCTTAGTTAAGTTTATGGAATTTTTTTGTAATTCCAACACTCCTGCTAGAAGTAGAAGAATCAGCTGGAAGGTCACAGGCCAGCTGTGCTGATGTGAACAGTGCAGCAGAAGTAGGAGAAAGCCTGCTTCAGACAAAGGAGAAGGCCAGAATTAACTCCTGAACATTATCTTCTGACCTCCTCATGTATAGCATGGCCTTTGTGTGTCCCCCCTCCTCTCTCTGTTTCTGTCTCTCTTACAAACTAATTAATTAACCAACCAATAAAATAAAAAGCAGAGTTTCTCTGTGTGGCCTAGGCTAACTTAGAGCTCCTGGGCTCATAACCTCCATCCACTTCAGCCTTCTAGTATGTCCTGGCATGTGCTACTGCGTCTCACTTTTAAATAACCTTTGTGTACCAGATCAGATTTAGTACCATATTTCTCATATGAGAAATTCTGTATTTCTGTAGATCAGTGGTTATTAACCTTCCTAATGCTATGACCATTTAATACAGTTCCTCATGTTGTGGTGACCCCAAGTATAAAATTATTATTTTTTTGCTACTTCATAACTGTAATGTTGCTACTGTTATGAATTGTAATGTAAATACCTATGTATTCTGATGGTCTTAGGTGAGCCCTGTGAAAGGGTTGATCTACCTCAAAGGGATTATCACAGCCCACAGGGTGAGAACAGCTGCTATAGATGATAACAAATGATTAGTAATCCATTGTTTTATTCATATTTTTCTTACTAGTGCTTAACTTATTAGTGTTTTAAAATGAACCTGCCAATATAGAATGCCTGAAAACTAACAGGAATAAAATAGTTTGCAATTGTTTAAATTCAGTAAAACTCAAGTTCACTTTGAGCTCCCACCAGATTTCTAATCCATGTGACATTAGAGACGTTAAAGCTAGTTCAAGAATAATTTGTTTATGGATATGCTTCTAGTGGTACTATAAAACTGTGCATCAGAAAACTTCAGAACCAAACGTTTAGGAAACTACTGTTCTCTGAGGAAATTGTCTCAGGTAATAATTTAATACTATTTAATAGCTAAAGGTCAATAGTTACAGACTAGCATAGGGAGGAAGCAGAAGGTAGTTGTTTGGAGCTATACAAACTAAAAAATAGCATCAGTGGGTATAGTATACAGAAACAAATTCCATTGGGTGTATTGTCAGAGTTAAGGTCTGTCAACTGATGGAGTAAGTGGGGTTCCTGGTATGAGATGAGGGCTGTGTTCTGAAGCTCTGTGCCTCAAGTGCACTTTTCATGGAGTATAAGAAAAGTCTTTACCAAAAGAGTTTTGTTGTATGATATCTGTAATCCACAAGACTTTGTAATTATGCTGCTTTTCTAAATGTCAGCAAAAAGGAAGCTTCAGTGTGTCTCACATAGCAACTGCAGCTGGAACCACATCAGAGATGTCATTGACACAATTGAGTGATCAAAGAAGACCCCCACGTGTATACCAATCCAGTCTCCTGACATTGTGTTTCATATCTATCTAGTTCTTTTTAACTCCAGTGTCATCATATCAAAATATATAAGCTAATAAGCATGTTTATTAAAAAGTAGGCCCCATACAATTTGTCAATTATTTTAGTAATACTAAATATAGAGATAGAACAAACCAAATGTTGACAGTTGTAGGTTTCTTCACATTTTAATAAATAGATTAGAATGAATTATAATCACATTACCAAAAGCTTCCGTATTTATGTAAGTTATTTTTAAGTATGACCTTTTAGAATGCTACAAATCAGGTTTGGGGTGTTGTTTTTGTTTGTTTTAGTCTTGGTTTTTGAGACAGAGTCTAATGTATCACAGGTTTATCACAAACTTGTACTCGTTACATAGCTAAGAATGGCCTTGAACTCATCCTTCTGCCTCCCAAGTACTGGAATTAAAGATGTACATCACCACTCCCAAGCTAGGCTTTACATCTAAACAGTAATTGTTTAATACATATTGTTTTGTTTCTTGATTCATATGGAATGCAAATATACTAGCTCAGTTTACATGGAATTTTACCATTAATACGCAGCACTTTGTAGAAATTCCTCAATGTGTTGATGTCGTTTGCTCCATGGCATCCTTTACCATCCAGGCCTCCTTCCTTATGTTTTCTCTATTACAGTCCCCTCAGGTAGTGTCATCATCGGGATGACTAATGCTAAGCTGCTGCCAGTTCATAGTTCTTTCCTATGGAAAGTTAGAAGAGGACATGGAAGAGCCTTACAGCACTCCTTTTCTGAAGCACAGGAGTGCCCATATCATTTTTTCATCTTCCACTGGCAGAAGGGTACTCTTGTACACTACCCAAATTCTAAGGAATTTGGGACATGTAGTGTAATTAAGAACTCTTACTGTGAACCTCTTTCTCAATTTGGTTTTTCTCAGTTTGCGTTAGTCAAGGACAATTTGCTTAAAAACAAATATATTTTATGAATTGTGGTTAATATATTAAATTCTTTTTTAGTTAGATGTAATCATAGCAGATTTGGATGGAGGCACTATTAAAATTCCTGAATGCATTCACCTCTCATCCCTCCCGGAGCCTCTTCTTCATCAGACTCAATCAGCACTTTCTCTGGTATGACTCTTTGTTCATGGTAATTCTTCTTGATTTAAACCTGAAATTAGATAACTGGAACTTAAAAAAAAAAAACAAAAAACCATTGTCTATAACTTGTGTGTGTGTGTGTGTGTGTGTGTGTGTGTGTATACATGTTTACACATAGACACACATTATGTTGAGACGTGCTTTCTCTGTGTAGGTTTGGCACTTACTGTGTAGACCAGGCTGACCTTGATCTTACCTGCCTCTGCCCCTCAAGTGTTGGGATTAAAGTTATGTACCACCATACCCCATCAGAGTGTAATTATTTTAAAGTGTCCTATGTTTGAAACAAATTCTTATATAGCCTTTAGAGGAGGATCCTTCATTTAGTAGATAGTAATAAGCCACCATGTAGGTGCTGGGAATCAAACCCAGATCCTCTGGAAGAGCAGCAAGTGTCTTAATCACTGACTTATTTCTCCAGCCCTCCTTTGAAAACATGTATTCATTAATTTTGTTAACATACAGAATAGGTTTTCATTATGGAACTGTCCTATGTGTCGTTGTACTTTGCCTATTTTCACCCTCTATTATGTCCCTTATCCTTACTTTTATTTAAATCTGGATTACACTTATGAGAAGAATATATGCCATTTGTCTATCTGCATTTTACTTAATACACTTTAGCATGGAGATATCCAGTTCTATTCATTTTCCTTAAAATAAAATGATTTAAGTCTTCTTTTCAGTCATTAAACTGCATACTGCATAACACATTTGTTGTTGTTGTTCATTCACTGGTAGGCATCAGGACGGATTGCATGTCTTTGTTATTGTGTCTAGCGCTGAACTAAACATGGGTATTCAAGCATTTCTGTGGCTTGCTGATTTAGATTCTTGTATGTGGATAGTACCAAGAGTTGTGTAGATAAGTCAGATAGTGGCTTTCTGTTTGCTTTGTTATTTCTTTATTTTTATTTTATTTTATTTTTTTTTTGAGTAACTTCATGGAGACCACTCCGGTTTGCACTCTTTGCAGTAGTGTTTGAAGCTCTTCCTTACCCACATCCTTGCCAGCATTTGCTGCCATTTCTTGTCTTGATGGCAGTCACTTTGCCATTGAGGGAGATAGGATCTCAATATGGCTTTAATTTGTGTTTCGCCGAATGCTAGGCATGGTGCCGATTCTTTTCCAAATATTTATTAGCTGTTTGAATTTTTCACTAACCCATTTGTTGATTGGACGATTTGGTTTATTGGCGTTTAACATTTTGAGTTATTTTTATATTTGAGATATGACCTCCTAATTTAACATGTAGTTGGCAAAAGTTTTCTCTAGTTCTGTCAGCTAACTCTTCTTTCTGCTCCTGGTTTTGTTTTTTTGAAGTATCGTTAATCAGTTCTCTTAAACCATTAGAGCCCTTTGTGCCTGTAAATAGATCTTGAAGTTTTTTTCATGTTTTCTTCTACCAGTTCACTTTAGGGTCTTATGTTAAGATTTTTAGTTCATTTTTATTTTTTTATAGGATGGGGGGGGGGCATCTAGAATCATTCCCTGACATTTATATATCACTTTTCTAGAACCATTTGTTAAGGAGGTTGTCTTTTCTATACTACATGTTTTTGACACTTCTGTCTAAAATGAGGTTGTGTGGGCTTACTTCTCAGTTCTCTGTTTTATGTCATCTGTTTAGTGTTTATATTACAAGATGTAAACTAAACCTCTTTTAAGAAGTAGCGCCATAGATGTATAGCACTGCTCCCAACAGGCCGGTACCCAGGGTGACTCATCTTTTATGATTTGGTATTTGACCTTTGAGAACTGTTCATACTTAGATGCATGTTTATCTATGTGTACATTTATTTGTTTGTTCAAGGTTTGCTTTCTTTTATATTCAAATATGTGAGGCAATGTTGCATGAATTTTTCTAGTTGGCATTTTTTGTAATGCTTATTTTATTTCATGTGTATGGGTATTTTATCTACATATCACATATGTGCCTACCAGAATAAGGTGTAAAAGCCCTTGGAACTGGAGTTACAAATGGTTATGAGCTATCATGTGGTTGCTAGGAACTGAATCTTAGTCATCTGCAAAAGTTAGCAAGTGCTCTTAACCCTTTCCTTGAGTGCCCAAGCTTTTAAGAGGTCTTTTTATTTTTTTTAATCTAATGTTTTATCTTAAAGATCTTTCCACAACATTTTATGTGAAACTGTATCAATTGATTTGTATCTCATAGAGGAAATATAATCTAATTCATACACAGATCATTGACTTAATGTCCCAAAGAAACTAAGAAGTAGGTCTTATTAATCCTAGATATCTTATATAATAAACTTGTATACTTTAGATCTTGCACCCGGATTTGGAAGTAGCAGATCATGCTTTCCCTCCTCCACGAACAGCTTTATCCCACTCAAAAATGCTGGTAAGAAATTTAATATTCAAATTTGGTGCTTTTAAAGAGTACTTTTATTTCTAGGTTTGCTGAAATAGCTGAGTTAGAAGTACCTTTAGAAGGTTTAGGGCAATGTTATGGCCTAGGAGAGGGAATTTGATTTTTTTATTTTCTTTAGGGGGCAAAAGTAAGGACAGCAAAGACATTAGAGCCTTAATTAAAGCCTGGAATACTCTCTAACATAAGAATTTGGCTTCTTCTCTTCTTATTGTGCTATGTATCAAACCAGAGCCTTATTCCTGCTATGAGTATAATCATATTTCATTAGAACAAGAACAGATTTTTATAATTTGGATAAACGTTGAAGGAATTTCATAAGCCTTTAAAATGTAATCTTTTGAGAGTTTTTCCCTTTTATATTCATAACCAATTTGTTTTTTACAGTTAAAAAATAAAGGTCTTGGCGTGTATTTCTTTCTATGACATAGTAAAATAGAAGACTATGCTACTTATTTTTCCTCTGGAAGAAAATTGTATGCTCTGGAATCCAATTCTCTTCAGTTCAGTAGAAAGTAAAAACCCATTTCACCCCAGCGTAGGCTCTCAGGGGACCTGTGCCCGCTGCCTGGGGAGACGAGTGACAAGCTGGGCAGCGTGGCACACTTGCCCACTCAGACTTTCTTCCTTCTGTCTGCTTTACTTAATTTTTTTTAATTGAGTCACCTGTATGTTTTGCTTTGCATTTTCAGGATAAAGAAGTTCGAGCAGTTTTCCTTAGGTTATTTGCACAACTGTTCCAAGGATACAGGTCATGCCTCCAGCTTATACGGATCCATGCCGAGCCTGTGATACACTTTCACAAAGTAAGGCACAGAGCCAGGTTGTCTGTCAAGTGGACTCATTTAATAGGACCGCACTATTAGCCATATGTATTGAATTAATTTTTGAATGTTCTTAAAGTCTCTGTGTTATGTGACAAATGGAGCTGGTGTAATATTTTCCTTCGGAATATGTAAGCTTGAAATTGATTTTTCTCTTATTAAAGTATTAATCAAGCATTAGTTAAAATTAATACTTGGGTTTTTTTTCTCTTGTCCTTTTAGGAGAAATATATTTCATGACAGTGTTTAGTTACACGTAAAGTCATTCAACCAATCTTTAACCTTTCTATTTTTATTTTAACAATTTTGCTATCTCCAAGTGATAAATTATCATTTCACATTTTTTCTTTACAGACAGCTTTCTTGGGGCAGCGTGGTTTGGTTGAGAATGATTTCCTCACTAAAGTACTCAATGGAATGGCATTTGCCGGTTTTGTTTCAGAAAGAGGACCTCCCTATAGAGCCTGTGATCTCTTTGATGAGGTATAGTTCTTATCAATGACTAATAGTTTAAAGTAAAAACAGGTTTTTTTTTTTTCACATTTACTCAAATTCTTAAACATTAAGTAATTTAAATATTATGTATATCAAATATTGATAATTATAATGTTTGTTAATTAGAAAAATTAGAAAACAAATGTTTTAGAAGTACATAAAAAAACTTTTAACAACTAAGATTGAATAGCTTCTTAGTTCTTTTTCAAAGTTGGATAGTGCTTCTATAAATAAAACATGTTTAAATATGGTTGTTAGTGCTTGTCAGTCTGCAGCTCAGTGTAACTTTATGCACAGATTTGTGACTCTAAATTGCAGTTACATTTAGTCCGTCAATGTCATAAAGCCATAATTTAAATTTATAGCATTCCTACTAATCAGTAATTACCATTTTCTAGCTACCTTAGTAGAAATATGTGAGATACATATGTAGTCTCTATCTTTTTAAGGATTTGATCACATAAAGTGAGAAATAGACTATATGACAAGGATACTATTTTACAATTATTGTGCTTTCTCTTTTTTAAAATATACTTTTTCATTTATCATTTAGTTGTATATCTACAGCAATACATTATGGGGGTCAGGAAAGTGGATGGACTTTATATTTTAGTTTTGAAACATTACTGTATTGGACCCAATAGATTTTAAGTTTCTGATGTCCACCAAAAACAGTCACTCCTAGAACCTAAAGGAAGACTTTGTTACCTTTCACTACTGATGGCTTATCCTGTAGGAATAAAGGTCTTGTTTTTCAGAGCTGGATCTTTTATTCTTTGTAAATTTAGTTACTCACAGGTAAGAAAAGGGAAGCAGAGCTTCTATTCTGAAGATGAAGACTAAATGTGTCACCTAGTAACCAGCACATGCAAGTGTGCGGCACGCCACCCTGACTTGTACAGTTCTTCATGTCACTTCCTGAGCTGTTGTTCCCTAAATAATAGTGTAACCGGCCTTTGATCCTACTGACATCAACCGTTACATTCCCAATTAAGTTCTCACTGGTTGATGGCTTATATAGTTAAACTAAGATGCTTGCTAAAGACCTTTGTTAACTCATCTGCTGGTTATTAATAGCAACGATCGTTTATGTGCATCTTTGTTTTCTACCCACATTTTCCTTGCTAACCTCTGGCAAGAAAGTTGGGTTGATTGCTTTCAGCATGAGACTTAGTTATTTCTCTTCCCTCTTTGTCTACTTACATGAGAACATACTTTTATAGGAAAATAACATTTACTACTTGGAAAGATCCATTTCCTGTATCACATGGTTATACAGAGCTTTAATAGGCAGATCCTACTGTGCCCTGTCTTAGGCTTACACGGTCATCAAATAGATACCTTAAGAAGGAAAGGCAAATCTGCCTTTCTTGGTATGTCAGTCTTCTGAATACTGGCACAGATTGGGAAACCCATAGTTCTGCCACCTTTGATTCATCTTTGGTTTCTAGAAGGAAGAAACTCTGTTCCTTTCCCTTTTCACCTGTTTACTTTCCTACACTTCTTTTCATGCCTGTCCTCTTTAGGAAGTATACACTCCCACACGATTGCCTTACAAATTACTTAATAGAGAGACAGACTCCATATGTATCATTTGAGAACTAATGGAGTCTAAAGGTCATCATGCTCTTCCGCCTTGATTTAGAGGTGAAGAATCTGAACCCAGGTCATACTGTCCATAGAGTCCAGGCAGCACGACAGGAATTATTTGTTCATATTTCTAAGTTAAAGAAACATCTAGAGACTTTCATACCTTCTGAAATTTCCAAGTAACTATCAGGAGTAAGGCCTGAGGCCTCTGCACTCCGTAGATGATTGCTCCCCAAGAGTTACTTAGTCGGGGCCACCTGGAATCCATGGAGAGAGGTGAAACCCAGTACAAATCTAAATAAATTACTTTGAAAATAACATAGTTTATATGGCTCTTAGTTTGCATATTGTATGAAAATACCAGTTTTTAAATTCATCATATCTAGGTACTGATTATTGCCATCTGATTCTTTTTCCAAGTTGGTAGCTTTTGAAGTAGAAAGAATTAAAGTTGAAGAAAATAATCCACTGAAGATGGTAAAGCACATCAGAGAACTTGCTGAGCAGCTCTTCAAAAATGTAAGTGTATTTAGTCTATTTAAAAGTATTACTGAAACATTTCACTTTCAGAACTGAGATGCTCCAGGGTTCTAGCAGTAATACCTATGCTCTGGATAATCAGCCCCAAGATGTCACACTTGCTTCTGTGTGTCAGAATGTATCACAGTTTTTTATCAGTCACTGTATCATGAAAATGTCTTGGCCACATTTTTCCCCATGACTCTTTTGTCCTCATTGTGAGTTTTCTTCTGGGTGTCATGTTTAATAGAGAAAGTTTAAATACACTGGTAATCAGAAGTACTTAGACAGCACTGAGGGTGTGCTCTGCTTCAGCATTGTTAATGCCTGTCATCTGAGCTCTGTTGTTTTGAATTAGTGAGGTAATGTACTAAGCTGGAAGAAGGAAAGAAAACCAGCAAGTGAACCACAGAAACTCAAAAGATGAAAATGCACTCTGAACAGAAGAAGTGTTGTAATTTAAAAGATGAGTATGAAGTGAGCCAACCCCCTGAATTCTAAGGCTGGCAGGGAGGCTCCATGCTTAAAGAATAGTGGTTTTGTGCTAAATGAGTGCTGGCCACTCCTTCTTGAGAAGTTTGTGGTTCCTTTGTTAAACATAAATCAAGTGGGGAATGTGGCTCCTCTGAAGAAATGCAGAGGGAAATTGTTTTAAGGAATTAGAGTGAAGAAGAACTTGATATTAGTGCCCTGTCCCCAATGTGTATTGTTTATTCTAGCTCTTTGACAAGGCAAATGACCTAACAGTGAGACATTAGTTACTGCTTGGTCACCATTCATTTGAAATCTGAGGACCAGTAAGTTAAAAGCAGAAATACTAAATACCTTACTGCATATTACTGACTTATTCCTTTGCTTGTATGTAAATGCATGTGTGCATGTGTTGAGTATTGAACCCAGAGCTTTGTGCTGCATGCTCTATATCCACTGTACATCCAAGGTGTTCCCTGTAGTCCACTCAGTTATGCTCAAGCTCTACATTTGTGGTCGGACCTTCCTTTGAGAGAGAGAATTCTTTTTGAAAGATTCATATTAAAACAAATGGTCTCTCTTTTCTGAACTGTCCCCATGTAAGTTAGGCAACATAATTAAATATTCTTGGTTTATTTCTGTAATTGCTAGTGACTTTTATTATCAAATTTGACAGTATGTTTTGCCTAATAACAAAAGAACAGAAATTAACACAGGAGTAGACACAGCATGCTTGGTCCTGGCAAAACATAATTTTCTATTTTAATTATTCAACACAGTAATACTTCACTGGACTGTCCTTTATAATTAGTTCCTTTTCCTAAGAAGCAATATGTCATAGTCTTAAACATATCTCATTTTTAAGTCTTAATTGATTTGTCAAAAGTTTAAATAAACGGCATAGCATAAACCACTTAGCATACATTATCTGTAATCCTGTAGCACCCACTTAAGAATATCCATTTCTTGGGGATATAATTGACTCAGAATCATGTAGCTATTAAATGAAAGAATCCAGAGTTTAAATTTATGAACTCTCTTATGTCTAATTCCTTAATATACTCTATCATATTGATTCCATTTAGTCCAAGAAAAGTAATAATAAACCAGACAGTGATGGTGACATCTTTTGTCCCAACACTCAGGAGGCAGAGGCTCTAGACAGATCTACAAAGTGAGTTCCAGGACAGCCAGAGAAATTCTGTCTCAGAAAAACAACAACAAAGTAGCAATGTTTCTATTACACTTTACAACAGTGTTTTGCAGACTTTCTCACTTGGCAGTGACCCTGTATTTGACAATGTCCCTGTGCTATAAGAGATGGCTGGTGTTAAATGAATGAGGAAATTAAAGATTAAGAAGTAGTTTATTCTCTAGGTAGAAATGGTTTATTGCTGCATTTCAAAGATATATAGAATGGCAGGTAGGAATCAATTTTATCAAATAAGTCCAATAGGACTAATAACTTAAAATAGCTGTTTCACTTCTTTGATCTTTTTTTTCAAGACTATATCAGGACAAATGTTATAACTAGTAAGATAACCAAAATTAGGATTCTGATAATCAGTTTGTCTCTACTGTATGAAGATAAACTGTCTACAAGGATTTTGCCAAGATACTTTAATGCAAAATACAAAATAAATAGTTGTTTCTTACTATCTCATAACTTAAATGTTATGATACATACTTTATATTTACCAGTTTATAAATAAAAGTAAAATAAAATTAGTATCTAGTAATTATACATACTTAAGAGGAGCTAGAGAAAGTACCCAAGGAGCTGAAGGGGTCTTCAACCCTATAGGTGGAAGAATAACATGAACTAACTACTAGTTCCCCCTGTGCTCGTGTCTCTAGCTGCATATATGGAAGAAGATGGCCTAGTTGGCCATCATTGGGAAGAGAGGCCCCTTGGTCATGCAGACTTTATATGCCCCAGTACAGGGGAACACCAGGGCCATTATGTGGGAGGGAGTGGGTAGGGGAGCAGGGCGGGGATGGGGGAGGGCATGGGGAATTTTCTGGATAACACTTGAAATGTAAATGAAGAAAATAATAAAAAAAAAACTCAGAGGTGCCTATATAACTCAGAGGTGCCTATATAACTCAGAGGTGCCTATAAAAAAAAAAGTGAATGTAAATCAAAAACTGTCAGTTTTTAAAGTGATCATAATGAAACATTGCATTGTTATGTAAAATAAAAATTGCTTTCTTTGTTAAGACTTTTCAAAATGCACTTTACATATCATGAGTCTTTATTAGGCTTTTTAAAAAAAATCTAATTCAGTTAAATTTTATTTAATTGAATCCTCTCATCCATTGTGTATTTATGAAGTACTTACTAATGTTGAGCATATTTTAGGCACATGATTCTCCTGATATCTTCCAGAAAAGATATACAAACATGATGATTGAAAATCTGAGAATATCATGATTTATTGTCACCATCCTTCTAGTTGTAACATTCTGCAGTTTGTGACAACCACAACATTTCTAATATATAAATTTTTTTTAGTAAATTAATTAAAAAAGAGAGAGACCATGTGATAAAGTTACTTTTTTGGGTCATGAATGAAATTGAAAATATAAAGAGGAATCCTGTAAATGTGTCGAAAATAATCCACATATTTTTATTTTTACATGAAAGCCAGTTCCACTACTATGTCAAAGTCACACTTCTGAAATTCCGCTGTAGTATGCAGGAACCAACCATATAATTTTAGTTTGATTATTCTTGTTTTAGAATTGGAAAATGGTGACTCCATTCAAATGTATGTAAATACTCGGCTACATTTAAATGTGGTGTATGTCTGGCCTGTCTTCCCATCCCAGTTCAGGATTTCAAAGAGATGCTCACTTTCCAGTTTCTTCTCATCCCTCCTATAATTTGCCCTTTAGTGAGGTTTCAGGAATATGGGTTCTATGAATTAAACTGATTTAGCTGCTTTTCTTGATTCCTGGAACTTCTTAAATACCTAAGAAAATTATTGGTGACTTCAGTACCTAGGAAATGTGGAATAGAGGAGAAAACAAAGCCTTTGAGATGACTCACACAAGCTCTGGCAGGGTTTATGCCACTGAGATAATGTGTACACTTCTACACAACCTCTCCTTGTGTGCCCAGCTAGTACTACTGAAGGTTGCCCTTCTGTCTTTCAGTATCTGCATGAACATGTTTTCCTATGTAGGTACCCTGTCTGTCCTTAGGCACTGTGATTGCAGACCTCATACAAGACCTTATACAATACCTCATAATTAAATGCCAGAATAATCAAGATAAGAATTTTATGAAATTTCATTTTGAAGAACTAGAAAACCAGTTAAAGTAAGACCCTTTAACTCAAAGCATAAGCTCCTCTCTCTGATTTGCTTATTTGTGATAAGTCAGTTTTTGTGATTGGCTTTACATGGAGCAGAATCTTGAGTGTACCCATCTACAGATTTTGACAAGTTCCCCAGCATCTTAGTAAGTGCCTATGGCATTCTTTCCACCTGGGGAGCTCTTTAATGCCTAGTGGAGTCACACCTTTCTACTACCTCAAACCCTTAGTAACCAGTGATCTGTTTTCTATCTCTATAGCTTTGTCTTTCAGCAGTTCACATGTTTTGAATTTGCCTTCATACTCTTAATATAGTGAATTTCAAGTTTATCCATGGTCACATAGAGATGGACATGATACCTTTCACTAGTGAGAAACATTCCACTTGTATAGATTGCCTAAGCTTTATTTCTCTGACTTGCTGAATAACATTTTTGGTAATAATGAATATCCTAAACATTTATAAGGTATTTACATAAATGTAAACTTTATTTCTCTTAGATAAATCCTTGGGACTCAGATACCAAGGTATATGGTAACACAGCATTTAACTTTATTTAAAATCTGCTGATTGTTTTCCTATGTGTCTGTATTATTTTGTATTCTCACCTGCAGTATATGAGAGTTCCATTTGCTGTCTATCTTATGCAACATTCAGTATCTTAACTTATTTTTTGCTTCTTTGTTTTTCTTGCAGTCATTCTCAAAAGTGTGCAGTAGTGTTTCTTTGTGACTATTTTAATTTCAGCAGGCAAATGAGTGTATATAATGTTATATAATCATTATTTGGAAATTCTGCCTTAATATCTGTAATAAAAGTAATTAGGTAACAATAGAGACTCTTTCTCTGGAGTCATTAAAGTATTGATTCTCCAAACACTCAACCTTCCCTACTCAGAGACATTATCATATTGGGCAATATCAAAGGACACTTTTAGTTATCACGGCTAGAGAGGCTGTGCTATCACGCTAGTGAATACAGGTCAGTGATGCTTCCAGATATTTTACAGTGCATGAAAACACCCACATCTGCCCTAAACAAAGAAGTGTCAAGTTTAAAATGCCAGTAGTATCAAAATTAATAGGCACATCCAATGAATGTGACACAGTTCAGCACATTAGATGGGAGAAGCCTCAACACAAAGTGCATTAATGTTAGGAGACCATGATGCATCTCAGTGGCCAGTAAAAGGTTAATAAAGTTAGAAAATTGAGACTATCACATTCCGTTAGTCTCATCTACTGTCAGGCAGCTCAAGAGTGATTTACATAAGTAATAATAATGTCTTCAACTACATAGATTTGTGTTATTCCTCAGAGTGTTAGGTATGAATGGTGGATACTAAAACATTTTTAAATATCTGAACTAATCTAGAATATTTAGTAACCTCTAACAATGAATATTTATTGTTTCATTGTTGTTGTTAGTGTGGCTATGGCCTACTCTAGATTTCCAGTAAATCTTAAGATTTTTGTTTTGTTTTGCCTTTATTTGACATGTGTGTTTGACCTTCTTTTCTATAAATCCTGAGCATACCCTCATTTAGTCTGACAAAGAAAACAATTGATGTTGCCTGACCACATGGTATGTAAGATGGTAATTTTTTTTTAATCTGAGAAAAACAGTGAGCTTCTCCGTATGTGTGTTATAGCAGGATTAGAGAGACCATATCCCCTGAAAATCATCATCAAAACTTAAAATTTACTCCCAATGAAAGGGCTGAACCTAGCCAGACTTTCTTAGCTGTTCTGGTGGACTTGCACAAAATTGTTTCTGTGTCACTGTGTTCAGTTGTCTGAGTCTTTGGTTATTACTTATATTTAAATTTACATTTCTCTGAACTCAAGTAAAAATTTGTTTTTTGGCTTAGACTGTTAGAAGTAACAGATTTCCCTGTTTCAGCCATAAAACTGGATTACAATTTTTAATAAAATCAGGAAGCTAAGGAACCAGTGGAAACCCAGTGACAGTGAGGAGTAAGAGCAGATATTCCTAAGACCCCCATGAATACAGCAAGTCTTAGCTTGAGCTTCCTTTCCTTGCTGCTTTGCTTCACACAAGTTCTATGGGGATGAGGCAGTTTCAGGTGACACATACAGTCCTCTACACTTAACATGCTGCCCATTAGAGGGCAGTAGTGCACAGACACAGCAGCCAGAAAACCAAATAGTAGATTTGCATCAGATAAACACAGTGTCATAAATTAGCAAATCTATCTAAGGTCTACATTTTATTGTAGAATGTTTCTGCAACTACAGATAGGCTCACCTTTGAACTTTTAACATGGGGTTTTCAAATGCTTATTATATAGATTTGGTTTACAGGTTTTCTGATTTGTTTATAGGAACACTGTTAATGAGCAATATCTTTTAAGAAGTGATTTATGTGTAAACTTGCTGCTTCTTTTACTACAAGTGCAATTGCTATTACTAACATATACATTGTTGGTATTGCAATATTAGAAAGGAAAGGAGTGCATTTCATTTTAAGCACATGGTATCATACAAAAACATGTAATAGAGAACTATTTTTAAAATAAATGTTATTTAGACTTTTAGAAACTAGCCTTAGATTGATCCTGGCATGCGTATAGTGGTAATAGTCCTCAAAAGATATCTGTGATAAGTTCTGTATTATCGTCAGGACATATGAGGATGAGCGAGTCATCCTGTCCCAGATCACACCGACTGATGAAATACTCAGGCTTGGATGTTTGCACCAAGCATTCTGAAACCAGAGAACATAAACTAAAAGTACCTTAATGTACTCACTGGAGTACCTAAATTTGCTGCTGAATTGTAATGCTACCTAGTTTTATCATGTTTTCATGCCTAATCTTGTTTCTGGGCTGTCTATTCAGCTTGTCCATTTAATCCTTGTCCATTTAGTCATCGGCTATATAAGGTTGTATACATCTCAAACCTTGACTCAGCCATTTTATCTCCATTAGTCTATAGAGTACTAGAAAAAAATACCTGAAACAATTAACTTACAAGGATGAAAGATTAATGTTGACTCTATGGTTCAGAGACTTTAAGGAAAGCTGCTGGACCCTGATATTTTGGACTTGGTGACATAGCTCATTATGATGAGTGTACATAATAGAAGAGGCTGTTCATCTCAATGTGGCTAAGAAACTGCGACAGGAAGGGGCCAATATCCCCATCAAGGGTACATACTTTGCGGTAAAACTTCTTTCCACTGGGCCCTAACTCCTAAGGATTTTAGCATTCCCAATAGCACCAATGGCTGATGACGAAACCTAGCATATGGATCACTGGGGGGGGGGGGGGGGAGTAAGATCCAAGCTATAATGTTCTTCTGAGCTTCCTTGACTTTTTATGGGTCTTTGTTTTTTACTATAAGGATAAACATGCCACATTACAGATTTTGACTAGAAGTACTGCATGTAACCTTTATTTTCCTAAATGACCTTAGTCATTGCTAGAACAGCAAGTAATAGAGATGCTAGGGAAAATAAAATGTAACTCAGAGATACTTGCATTATTACAGAAGTTTCTACTTTAAATTTTTTTATGTTTTAGAAGTTGTCAAAATGAGGAGGCTCTATATGGCTCAGTGGATAAAGCCATGTAAACCTGACAACCTTAGTTCAGATCCCCAAAGTTCTGTAAAAACAAGACCCAGTAATGTACACAACCATAATTTAGTTCAGTGTACTTCAGTGGGGGGGGTGGAATGTAGAGATGGGAGAAATGCCAGAAGCTTGCAAGCAAGCTAGCCTAACCTACACAGTAGAGAACAAAAGAGAGCTTGTCTCAAACAAGATAGAAAGTGAGGACCAACACCCCAAATTTTCCTCAGACCTTCACACATACATCACTTGACACACATATAAACATATACATGTATACATATATACAAAAAAATCTTTAAAACTTGTCATGGTGACTATTTACTTCATTTGAAATAAAGTACAGAGAAGGTTTTTTATTGCTAAAAAATCAGTCTAGATAGAAATAATATTCTTTAAAGGATTTGAGATTCAAGGTCCATATGAATTATCTCTCCACTCTGGAAAAACTATATCCACTATATTTTAGAAAATTGATAATTAATATTTTGAGAATGTGGATAGAAGTCATACCTAATGATGAAAGCATCTTAAAGAAGTGAACCCCAGGGACCACAGATACTGATGTCTGTGTTCATTCCAGGTGTAAACATAAGCTGATTATTTATCTTAGGTAAATTATTTGTCTAGCATCTCATATGGAGTAGTATAAGAACCAAAAGCTAGTGTTTTGACACTCAAACAGTCTCATTTCCATTGTGTTCCAAGAAATGCTAACTGTATCCTCTGTCCTAATCCACCCCTCCCCCCTTTTTTCTGGATCTGAGCCATACAACCAGAAAGAATTTTGGGGAACAGTTCTAATAGATGGTGACAGTTGACCATTTTTAACTGACAAGAGCATGTTATAGGATACAAATGAGTTTAGTCTACACCATGAATAGCATAGGTTCAGTGGAAATAAGGAATTTTCTGGTGGCAGAAGGCTAATAAATGCTAGAAGTGGTCTAAGAACAGTTGTAAAGCAGCCTTCCCTAGAGAACTTTATAGAATACATGAATTCCACTCAGCTCAGGATTTGAAATAGAATCCTCCTTAAACTGATGCTAGATAAAGTTTCACACGGGCCCTAAGAGTATTTAAAACTATTAGCTGATGGGGTCAGGGTAGGGCTCAGTGGAAGCATATAGAAAGTCCTGCATTCAATCTCCTGCCCCAGAAACTTTAAATTAACGAAATTATTACATTTTGATGTATGTCAAACATATCATACTTGATAGAGTGCAGTGGAAAGTAGTGTAGTGCCTTCTGCATGCCTATCATTTTTCCTGCAATAGGTATATAGAATAAGACAAATTAAACAAAAACAGCAAAAACAAAAAATAAAACACTAACTTTTTAATATGGGACTAGAGAGATGGCTCAGAGGTTCAATTTTCAGTACCACATCAGACAACTCATTAACACGTAGAACTATAGCTCCAGGATAGTCAGTACCCTCCTCTGGCCTCTGCAGGCAGCTTTATACAAGTATGTGTATGCACACAGACACACACATGCATATTTATGAAGAAAAATAAAATGTTTACAATTTTTAATTTAAAAATACCTTTTAAACCAAGCAAAACACCTGCTTCTGTGGTGCTGCATTTTAGAGAGACGAGGCTGGACAACGACAAATCAGAGTATGGAAGGAGAAACAGATAAAGAAAATAAGGAATGTATCGAGGGAGACAGTATAATTTTGGTAAAGTGTCCATAAAATATGTATATAAGAACTGCAACTCCAGAGTAAGCAGAGAAGCATTTCAGACCACGGAAACAGCAGTGTGCAAAGGTCTTAAGGCAGCGACAGGAAAGCTGTGAGCTTCAAATCAAATGCATGTAAATTATAGTTGAATAGAAATGCTACATCTTGCAGTCTCATTAATAACTTTGGGTTTTGCTCTGGTGAAGGGGCTACTTGAATGAACAAGGTTGTGTGGTGATTTGTCATATTTTAATGAGATCACTGACTTTACTGTTGAGAGATGGAAAAGGGCAGAGTCAGGGAGACCAGTTGTACTGGATAGTCAGAGCTGTTAGCTTGAACTAAAAGGAGATGTAGGAAGATTTTAAATCTACCCTGACAGTGAAGTCCACAAGGTTGATAGAAAAATGGATAATTGTATGTTAGAAAGAGGGATTAGAGATGACCAAAATATGTATTCAGTGATCAAGACTATGTAAAATAGATTTCTAAAGAGATGACATTGTTATTTTAAATCTTAGTGGAAATACTTTGTTGTACATAGTTAAATAGAGGACTATAGAATTGGAGAGAACATTCAGATTAAGAACATTGAATCATTGATGTCTTTATGATAAAGAGCTAACAAACTGGAAGTAATCTCAAAAGAATTTAAGTGTCAGTAGAATAGAGGCCCAAGGATCAAGCATTGGGGTATCCTCATAATTAAAAGGTGAAGAGATGCAACCAGATCTAAAACCAAAGCAAGGTACCTAATCTATTCACAGAAGAAGACAACCAACTGTCTGAGATGCTGCTGGAAGAGCTTGGAGAAAGAACCTGCTATTCTGTATACTTTGGCATGTATATGAATGCACTCACCTGTTTGATTTTAGTGTGTCCCTCCGTGCTCTTGTATTCTTCCTGTTTTAACAAAGTTATGTTAAATATGTTAACTTGGATAATTTTTCTTCTGTCTGATGTTACAGGAGAATCCAAACCCTCATATGGCATTCCAGAAAGTTCCACGTCCAACAGAAGGATCCCACTTGAGAGTTCATATTCTTCCTTTCCCAAAGATTAATGAAGCCCGGGTTCAAGAACTAATACAGGAAAATCTTGCTAAGAACCAGAATGCACCTCCTGCTACACGAATAGAAAAGAAATGTGTCGTGCCAGCAGGTCCACCCGTTGGTATGTATGTGTATCTGTGCATGCATCCATGTGTGCGTGTGTGCCTCTCTGTGTACGTGTGTGTGTACATGCATGTGTGTGTGTGTGTGTACATGTGTGTATGTGTGTGTGCGCGTGCGTTGCTCATTTTAAAAATGAATCTTTTATGAGACAGGAAGTGACATATTCCTATAATCTCAGCACTTGGGAGGCTAAGGCAGGAAGATTGATCCAAGCTTTAGGCCAGACTGAGCTACCAAGGGAATACAACACCCACCTAGAATATCTCTCTCAAAATGAGATTCTATCTGAAAACAAACTGTGTGTCCTAATGAAATACAAGACCTATCAATGAAAAGCATATAATTTTATAAAATGAACAAGCTCATAAAATAGAATAAAAGTATTATCAACAGAAACTACTCCATCCACTCTTCCTCCCGTAAAAAGTGATAACCGTCTGACCACTTGCACTGTAAAATCTGTTTCTTTCTTAAAACAATTTATTGAGCTTAAAGTAGTTTTTTGTACTTCACATACTGAAAGTCCTCCTGCGAGTATACAGTACAGCAGCTTTGCAATAACTTAGAGTTTATCATCATGGTTTAGTTGAAGAACATTTTCTTAAGCCATTGTTCTTTTGTACCCGTTCTCAATGTTTTCCTTCTTCTAGAACTACCTTCTCTCCAGATTGGAGAGTAGTCTCCTTCCTGTTTTCATGGTTTGCCTACTGTGGACATTTGTATAAATGCAGTTATGTACCACGTGTGCTTCCATGACAGGCCTATTCATCTAGAGTAATGTTTTCAAAGTTTTTATGGTAGTATGTGTCATCATGCCATTGGTTTCTGTGAGTGAATAATGTTCAGCAGTAATGGGAAATGTATGTACATTTGACCTTTGTAAAAATATTCATGAAGAGATGGACATTTGAGTTGGTTTTGCTTCAGGAGTTTTATTAATAATCTTTCTATGAACATTGATATGCAACTTTTGTGTAAATATACTTTCATAGTACATTCCTAAGAATACTCTGTTTTAAGGAGCTGGCGCTCTTTTCCATAGAAGGTGCCCTACATTACACTCTACTAGCAGTGTCACAGGAGGGTGTAACACCTCCCAGCACCAGAGGCCAAGCAGCTCTTTGTTGCCTTGTCTGCATCTTCTGTTAATGTCTATGATGCTGGGTACTGTGGCATACACCTTTAGTCTCAGCATCTTCTGTTAAAGTCTATAATGCTGGGTACTGTGGCATACACCTTTAGTCTCAGCATCTTCTGTTAATGTCTATAATGCTGGGTACTGTGGCATATACCTTTAGTCTCAGCATCTTCTGTTAATGTCTATAATGCTGGGTACTGTGGCATACACCTTTAGTCTCAGCATCTTCTGTTAATGTCTATAATGCTGGGTACTGTGGCATACACCTTTAGTCTCAGCATCTTCTGTTAATGGCTATGATGCTGGGTACTGTGGCATACACCTTTAGTCTCAGCATCTTCTGTTAATGTCTATAATGCTGGGTACTGTGGCATATACCTTTAGTCTCAGCATCTTCTGTTAATGGCTATGATGCTGGGTACTGTGGCATACACCTTTAGTCTCAGCAGCCAGGGAGCAAAGACTGGTCATTCTCTGAGTTTGAGGCCAGCCTGGTCTACATAGAAAGTTTCAGGGGATCCAGGGCTACATCATGAATTCTGTCTTCAAATATATAAAGTGTCTTTGTCCGGTTTTAATTTGAGCTATTTATTATTGAATTATTAGAATTTTCAATAGTTTTTAGGTGATTCCGTTACCAGATCCCTGATTTGTAAAATATATTCTCCTCTTTTTTCGGACTGTCTTTCTTCCTTTTTCTAAATTAAAAATTTCTTTATTATTTTTTTTCCCAGTGCCACTATCACAGTTTACTGGGCAATCAATATGCTTGATTGCAATGAAAAGAAAAGTCTACAATAGACAAAAGTCATCCTCAGGAATGTACATCTAATTGACACCTGCACTTTTTGCAAACTGTGGCTATGACAGAACTGAACAAGAAGGGTTTCCTGTTTAAGCTATAGTAACTTTTTTGACTATAGATCATTGTTTCTTTTGTGGTAATTTTTATAGTTTCCCTAATGTATTTAGAACAACTGTCTCAAAGTAAGCTGCAGCTTTCCCGACAATGCCTCCCTCTCTCTACTGCCAAGGACTTAGCCCTTTTATGCTGTGTTTTAAAACCTTCTGCTACCATATCACCATTGTACCAGCAGATCCATAGCCACTACCAATTGATACTGCCTCAGCACGTCCATCAAAACTGCCCCTCTTCCTGGGTCCATAATTTGATTGCTGTTACCCACTGTACTTTCCAAAGTCATTATAGTTCCCACCAGCACCTCCTTCATTGTAACCATCATACCCTCCTCTACCACCACCAAATCCACCACCTTGGTTTTCATATCCCGGTCTACCACCTCCATAACATCCTCTACTACTGTAACCAGGAACACAACCATAGTTGCCACCATCACCTCCAAATCCATTATATCCACCATCTCCACCTCCATAACTAGCTCTGCTGCTACCACATCCACCACCATAGCTGCCTCTTCCACCAAAGTTTCCTCCACAACCCATAAAGTTGTCAGATCTACCTCTGTAATGTCTCTGTGACTCAGCCAACTGCATCTCTTGTTTAGAAGGGGCTTTTTTCACTTCACAGTTCTGCGCTTAAATAGTATGAAGTTTGTGAATAACAATTTTATCTATCATATCATAATCATCAAAAGTTAAAAAAGCAAATCCTCTTTTTCCCGCTTTGCCTGTCTTCCATAACCTCTATGGTTTCAATCTTGCCAGACTTTTCAAAGAAGAAAGATTCTTCTTTGAAATTTTGTTCTGTATCTATTAACCACCATTTTTTTCTCTTCACTGTTAAATGGATACTCAGCTTTAGAGAATCCTCTCTAGAAACAGCTCTCTTTGGTTCCCCCACACCCCCATCAACTTAGTGTGTGGCTGAGCATACATTGTACCATCCACCCCTTAAACACAAGAGCAGGTCATAAAACCAAAGCCCTTAGAATGTTTTGTTTGGGGATCACTCAAACTTTAGTGAGTGTGCCTCATTCCTCAAAATGTTCTTCTAAGCTATCATCTGTAGTTTCAAAGCTCAGACCACCAATAAAAGGCTTCCTCAGCGCTCTGGTCCCTTTGGATCATGGCCCTCCATTTTGAGACCTCACCTCTTCCAACTCATGTTCAGTGAGACCAAGAAAAAGAGGCAGGTCTAAGGACTGTCTTTCTTTTTCTTTTTAATTAGTTAATGTATTTACTTTCCATCCCGACCAGTTTCTCTGCCCTTCTTTCCTCCTAGTCCCTGGCCCCCATCCCTATTCACTCCTCCCCTTCTCTTCAGAATATCAGCCAGCCTTGGCATATCAAGTTAGAGTAAGACTAGATCTTTGAGGCTAGACAAGGCAGCCTAGTTAGGGGAAAGAATCCCAAAGGCAGGCAATGTAGTCAGAGACAGCCACCCTGCACCTGCTGTTATGAATCCTACATGAAGACCAAGCTTACAACCATTACATATGTGCAGAGGGCCTGGGTCAGTCCTGTGCATGCTCTCTGGAGGTTCATGGACTGTCTGTCTTTAGTGATACTTGTCTCTTCTTCCCTAGCAATTGAGGGGGGATGTGTTCAAGTCTCAGGATAGTGGAGCTATTTCCTGTTTTAGCTCTAGTTTAGTATTCTGGGTGTATCTTGAAGTTGATTTCTTAGATATGTATATATTTGCAAGTATTATACTAGTAACTTACTTTTTCATTGTTAGAAAATGTGAACTAAATTGTATACTCCAAAGGAAAAATTGAATTACTTTAAAACTATTAGCATGACCAATATATACTATTTTTTCACTTGTTACATTTGTTATTTTAATTTTTTCCCAAGGATTTGAAAGATTAGCCTAGTCAGTGCATAATTTATGTAGTTTTAATTTATTTGTGTTTTCTTTATATTTCTCCACTAGTTTCAATAATGGAAAAAGTGATAACAGTTTTTAACAGTGCACAGAGACTGGAAGTTGTTAGAAACTGCATCTCATTTATATTTGAAAATAAAACTTTGGAGACTGAGAAGGTAATAAAACATTTTTCCTATTTATTTTTTTCCTTTTGGGGTTACATTTTGAAGTTATCAAGTGGTCTCCTCTCTAATTCTCTTTTGTCTCTTTAAGTCATTTTAATAACTTAAATGAATAGTGTCTAAAATTTAGACTGTAGTTCAAATGTATGTCTACAAGAGAAATTTTGTAGTCATTTTTCTACAAATTTTTGTTACAGAAATTTCATATTATCATTTTGTGTGTGTGTGTGTGTGTGTGTGTGTGTGTGTGTGTGTGTGTGTTATGTATGAGGTGTGTGTGCTGGTGTCAGCAGATGCCATGCCACCAGAGCCCCCCAAGAGTGGGAGTTATATTAAAAGAGTCACTTATGTGGGTGCTGGGAACTGAACTTGTGTCTTCTGTGAAAGCAGTACACAGTCTTACCAGCTGAGCTGTCTCTCCAGCCACTTTCTCACCAATTTAAAAGCTTGGTTCTTTAAAACTTTTTTCACATACTTTATTTTATATATAATTTCATCTTTTGCAAGAAATCTAGTTAAATTGTATAATTAATACTAGAAACTGATAATAAAATTTAAATGTGCCTTTGGGTTTTCTTGCCTTCTTTAATGGATCATGCTGAACATGACATAGCCTTTTCTTGGTGACTCATGGTCACAGTTCTCAACATCTGCTACAAGGGGTTGGTAAATATGTACAGTTGCTTGCTACTTACTGTATGACTAACCCATCATCCCTCACTTTTTCATGTTGGGTGTTTGTTGTTTATTTGTTGGTTGGTTTTTGCCTTCAGCCTCTGCATGCTGTTTCCTTCTGATTTTAGTTTGTTTTGGTTTGGAGTTTTGGAGACAAGGTTCTACATTGATGTTGTGTTACTGATCCTCCTGCCTCAGCTCCTTGGAATACAGGTGTATGCCACCATACAAGGCTTTGCATGCTGATTTTATACCTGCTTTTACTGCTGTTGTGCCCCATTGCTCTGACAGTTTTCCTTAATTGCTTATTTGTACCTTTGTTCTATACTTTTAGGATTTTCAAATTAAGCTCTTTATTACAAAATTTAAATGAGCAGGTTTATATAGTAAATTAGGGAGCCACTTATGAATGGTCTTACAATGAAAGCAGTGCTCTCATTAAAGATAACGTCCAAAGATGTCTAAATATCTATAGCTTTGAGTCATGATCTAAGCAGCAGTCTATTTGGTCATTAAAGTTCTGTCAACTCCAGGGAAGGAGGGGTGAATTTAATGTTTTCTCAGTCTGCATTACAAGCTACTTGTACTTATTTTTCTTGCTGTCTTATAAATGAACATATAATCACAAATCTGTTTTACAAATGGTCTTAATAGTGAGTCACCCATTCCCTAGGAATTCACTTCTGCTGACTTTGTTAAATACTTGACAGAACATATTTGAATTTTCAGTGTGGTTGCTTGAAGGTTCTTTTGGTCACATGGAAATCTCTTGTTCTCAGACCCTTCCCGCTGCCTTGAGGGCCCTTAAAGGAAAAGCAGCAAGACAGTGTCTCACTGATGAGCTGGGTTTGCATGTTCAGCAGAACCGGGCAATATTGGACCATCAACAGTTTGACTACATAATAAGGATGATGAATTGTACTCTACAGGTAATCTTGGATTATTCCTCTTTTGCAAATACCTTTTTTTCAAAAGATATATTAATTACTGAAATATCAATGTCTTGAGGCTGCTATGGCTAAAGAAGAGCTATAATCCATTGAGTCACTTGCTCCTTAGCTGATGTAAATCCTCACTTCTTTGTTCTTTCCTTGTTTTCTATTGACAAGTACTTTGTTACTATACTGATTTTATAATATGAGCAATATATTAAAGGCCTATAGTCTTATATTACCAAATTTCATACTTATGTCTGTTAATGTAGTTTTTTGGCTATTTTATTGGATTCTAATGTTTTATTACACCCTAATCAAACCTTCAACACTAGGTAGGAGAGAAAGAAGATTAGAGGGAAAGGGAGCATACATCTCTTTGGACTGCTTCCTACTGATTAGGAAGTTGAGTCCCTTGGGGCAAGTCCAATCTTTGTCATCAGAATACCTCCAATTTCTTCTCATCAAACCACAATAACAACTGGGAGCAGCACAGGGGCAGCAGCCTCCACAGGCTCTCTCAGGGCCCGGATGTGCATGAAGCAAATCATAACACCTGCTGTGAAGTGGCCTCTTAGCCCATATCTGGGATTAAAACAAAAACATATTCACATAACATAACTGGGTTTTTTAAGAAACCAAAACCCTCATATAGCTCTCTCGTATGAGGCTATGCCAGTGCCTGGCAAATACGTAAGTGGATGCTCACAGTCATCTATAGGATGGAACACAGGGCTCCCAATGGAGAAGCTAGAGAAAGTACCCAAGGAGCTGAAGGGGTCTGCAACCCTATAGGTGGAAGAACAATATGAACTAACCAGAATACACAGAGCTCATGTCTCTAGCTGCATATGTAGCAGAAGATGGCCTAGTTGGCCATCATTGGGAAGAGAGGCCCCTTGGTATTGCAAACTTTATATGCCCCAGTACAGGGGAACGCCAGGGCCAAGAAGTGGGAGGGGGTGGGTAGGGGAGCAGGGCAGGGGGAGGGTAGATGGAACTTTCAGGATAGCATATAAAATGTAAATTAAGAAAATATCTAATAAAAAAAAGAGGGGGCTGATGAGATGGCTCAGCGGGTAAGAGCACCCGACTGCTCTTCCGAAAGTGATAAGTTCAAATCCCAGCAACCACATGGTGGCTCACAACCATCTGTTATGGGATCCGATGCCCTCTTCTGGTGCATCTGAAGACAGCTACAGTGTACTTATATATAATAAATAAGTAAAAAAAAAAAAAAAAAAAAAAGAAACCAAAATTCTCATTATATATGTCACTCCCTAGTCAGTTTTTAGATGTTATTGAAGCAGAGAGAAATTAATAATGAACAATCCAATGAAAGCTGAATGAATTGAAAGAAACAGTTTTCTATAGGGTTCAGAATAAGTATATATTCTTACAGAGATGACATTCCTATAAAATAATGAGAACCCAAATTAGAAGAAACAATTTAGGTTCCTTGTTGGTTGCCATCCTGTTCTCTTTGAGTATTGAGAATTATTGGAATCCAAGTGATATAAATAAAATACTTCAAAAGTATGGCATAGTAGAAACAAAAGCTACAGGAAAGAATTGCTAATAAAATTTGTAGATGAATGAAGCCTAAATAAATGCAAAGATATAGTATGTGATAATAGTTCTCAAAATAATCTCTAGAGGTGATATAATTCCTGTCAGAAATCCAAGTAGAAGATTAAAAAAGAAATCTTTGTAATTCCCAGTTTTGTCCTAATAAGAACAAGAAAAAAAGTAAGTCCTGGAGACTTGCCTTGTCAGCTCTCAGATAATTAAATAATAATTAAATCATATAGTACTGGACAGTAGACAGTAGAAGAGCCTAAGCAGATACACACTCATATTAAAATGTCCTTTATGGCAAATGGCATTTTAGAACAGTGGCAAAATTATGATCTATTTTGTACGTAATGGTGGGACCTGAGGATGTCCACAAACACATTATATGCCATCAGCATAGACCAAACATTTTAGTCCCAGAACTTTGGAGGCAGAGCAGATGAATCTCTGTGAGTTTGAGACCAGCCTGGTCTACATAAAGTGAATTCTAGGATGGCCAGACATAGTGAAAATCTGTTTGGAAAAAAATGAAAGTGAAAAAAAAAATAACACAAGACTCACCCTCACACTAAGCAGTGTCAGTTCCACGCGTGTTAAAGCAAGGCTTGTGAAGGCACCAATACTACCCATCTTATAATATTTGACTATATTAACATTTATAACATCTGTTTATCGAAATGATAGATAGATAGATAGATAGATAGATAGATAGATAGATAGATAGATAGATAGATAGATAGATAGATGCAAAGGCAGATGGATGGATGGATGGATGGATGGATGCACGCATGGATGCACGTATACAAAGGCTTAAGGAGCATGCCAGCACAGGCCAGGTGTAGTAGCACATGCCTTACCTCTAGCAAGGGGAAGACTAACAGAACTGAAGACACTCCAGGGCTACATAGTGAGACCATCTATAAAAACATAAAACAAAAGAAAGAAAATACAAGCTTAAGAGTGATGTGTATAAAGCATATAGTTGCCAACAAATTTGTATCTAAGTATAATAACTTCTGTAGGTTTTTTTTAAAGACAACCTAATTTTCAAAAGGAGAAAATATATAAAGAAAACTACCGGATTAATAAGAATATAAAAGTGTAGTCTAGGCAGTAATGGTACATATCTTTAATCCCAGCACTTGGGAGACAGACACAGGCAGATCTCTGTAAGTTCGAGGCCAGTTTGGTCTATAGAGAGAGTTGCCAGGGCCACACTGAGAAACCCGCTCTTGAAAGAGAAGGAGGAGGAGGAAGAGGAGGAGGAGGTTGTAGTCTAAAAAGAAATCTAATCTTGTAATTGAAGAAATGCATCAAGGTTACATAACTTGTAAACTATGCTGTTAATGTATAAATTATAATCCCCTTAGGAAATGTTTGTAAGCAATTGCCTTCAAAATTGAAATGCCTTAGACTAATCAAGAAACCTAGTTTAGAAAGTAAAAGACTTCTACAGTGCAAACATTACAACACTGAAGAAATTGAAGACATTAAAAGATGAAAAGACCACCATGGTCATGAATTGATTTTATGACAACAGCTGTCTTACCAAGAGCAATCTCAAGATTCAGTGTGATCCCTACCCAAAGTCCTCCATTTTTCACATAAATAGAAAAAAATCATAAAATTCATAAGCACAGAAGATCCTGAATAGACAAGGCAATCCTGAGAAAAACCAAAAACCAATAACACTAGAGGTATTATCAGACCTGGTCTCAAGGTGTACCGCAGAGCCACAGCAACAGAACCACCATGGCTCTGGCCCAGACACAGATGTAGTGTGCATAGTACATAGTGTAAGATGGCAGAACACAGTATAAACTCAGGTACAGCCAGGAACGCACATGGAGGACAGGCTGCCAGGTCAGTGAATAGTCCTGGGAAAGTTGGATCCCTGCATGTCACGAGTGAAGACGACATCAGCCTGGGAAACATCGATTTGAAAAGGATTCCAGTCAGCTATTAGATGGAACACAGGGTTCCCAAGGAAGGAGCTAGAGAAAGTACCCAAGGAGCTGAAGGGGTCTTCAACCCTATAGGTGGAAGAATAACATGAACTAACTAGTACTCCCCAGAGCTCGTGTCTCTAGCTGCATATATAGAAGAGGATGGCCTAGTTGGCCATCATTGGGAAGAGAGGCCCCTTGGTCACGCAGACTTTATATGCCCCAATACAGGGGAACGCCAGGGCCAAGATGTGGGAGCGGGTGGGTAGGGGAGCAGGGCCGGGAGTGGGGAGGGTATAGGGAACTTTCTGGATAACACTTGAAATGTAAATGAAGAAATTATCTAATAAAAAAAAGAAAAGAAAAGGATTCCAGTTGCCTATAGTCACATTAAGTTTACTCTCATAAAGGCAAATAGATGTTTTCTCTGATTTGTGGTTCATAGATTTTATATAGGTAAACTCATATAACAGGAAATTAGAATGATACTATCTAAGGAAACAACAGGGTTCTCATAGGAAGGGTCATGAAAAGAATATAGAATAATCTGGGGGATTATATTTCACATACAATGCATACTTGTATGAAAAATAAAATTAAAAAAGAACAAAGTTTGTAAGATATTATACTATATCACAAAAGAAATATGATAATTTGTTACTTTCTAGTGAAGCTGCATATGAACCATATTCTAGGACGCAGGCATTCTATTAGATGGATTCTTGCCTGTGTACAACAAGAGATGTACACAGAAACATCTGTCACAGCATTATTTAAAATAACAGAAGAGCTTAGGCTTGGACAGGTGACTCAGTGGCTGATAGTACACATTGCTTATGTAGAGAACTAAAGTTGAGTTCCCAGCACCCACAACCTGTAACTCCAGCTTCAGAGAATCCAATGCTCTTCTGTATTGTGTCGGCACTGATACTCACATATACACATAGCCTCCCACAAGACATATAATTAAAAATAAAACAAATCTTAGTAGGAAAACCAAACACATCAGTGATGGAATGGATATATCAAATTTGGTATTTTCTTCCTATAGATTATTATTTTAAAGATAAAATGGACAAATTACAGCTTCATGTAACGATATGGTTGAATCTTAAGATATTTTATATAAGACAGCTCAGTTATAGTATGGTTCCACATAAAAGCATATAGTATCTAGAATTGCTCAACATAGTGATATTAACATAAGTGTGGTAAAGCCACAAAGAAAATCAAAGTCAAGATATGGCTGTAGGGATGGGGATCAAGTTCCGTGTTAGAAACCACTAGCTTGTAGGAGGCCCTGTGACATCTCAAGATCCCCTAAATAGTTACCATATTGATACTGATTTATTTAATAGTGGTTTCTTTAAAAGACTGTTCAACTCTTAAGTAGAAACGTGTCAATTTACTGGTATAAAAACACATGTTATATATTAAAGGAAGGCAAAAGGTTGGTACATAGAGTAGATATGATTTTATTTGTAATTCCATATTCATGTACATATTAGGTGATTATAAATCTGAAAAGATATTTACACTAAATCCTATATAAGAGCATTTCTTTTATAATTGAAAATTATTTTGTAGAAAACATCTTAGTGTATGCTTATGAAAAGAATAAATCATACTGAATTTTCCCTTCCCAAAAAAACCCCACATTTTTTGTTAATTTTTTATAGTAATTTTTTCTATTGAAATTTTTTCTATTTTTGCATTTTACAAAGAATCAGGATTGACAGGTCAAGATGTCCCAAAGCTCTAAAGCTAGACAGTTCTATAGCTTCCTAATAACTGATGTTAAAGCACAAAAAGTGTATTGAAATTTTTTTGTTAGTATTGTATATGCTATTTATGAACTTAAGTTTCAAAATTTAAGTTTCACACTTTAATATTATGTTTTAAAGTCTTATCTAAATTTAATCTTAACACATCTAGCTAAGTATTTTACTTACAGACCTGTAGGAAGCTGGGCTACAATTTTTTTTTCATCACATACTCATCTTTCTGGGAAATAAGAAGTACAGTCATAACTTTGTTTCTTTCAAACACAGCTTACTTACATAACTGCTTCCATAAATCAGCATTTCAGATACACTTAAGCAGAGCTCCTGTTCCTGTTAGGGTTTCCACTGCTATGAAGAGACACCATGACCAAGGTGTGTGTGTGTCTGTCTGTCTTTCTTTCTTGCTTGCTTGCTTGCTTGCTTGCTTGCTTGCTTGCTTGCTTGCTTTCTTTTTTTTTGTGGGGGGGTCCTCTAGAGGGCAGTCATGATAGGTCCCCTTCCATGAGTGTTCCACAGCCTCAGCAATAGTGCCAAACCCAGGGACCTCCTCTTGAGCTGGATCCCACCCCAGACCAATCACTAGACCTTCTTTTTCTCCGGCTCCTCTCCATTTCCATCCTGTAATTCTTTCAGACAGGAACAATTATGGGTCAGAGTTGTGACTGTAGAATGACAACCCCATCCCTCAATTGATATCCTGTCTTCGTGCTGGAGGTGAGCTCTTTAAGTTCCCTCTCCCTACTGTCGGGCATTTCATCTAAGGTCTCTCTCCCTTTGAGTCCTGAGAGTCTCTTACCTCCCAGGCCTCTGGTGCATTCTGCTCCCCACCCCCATCTCCTATATCCTGAGGTTGCCTGCTTCCATTCTTTCTGCTGGCCCTCAGGGCTTCAGTCCTTTCCCTCACCCAATACCAGATCAGGTTCCCCTCTTCCCCCATTCTTTACCCCCCCCCATTCACTTTCCCTCCCAGGTTCCTCCCTCCCTTCCCACTTATGGTTGCTTTCTTCTCTCTCCCAAGTGAGACTGGGGCATCATCACTTGGGCACTTCAGCTTGTTGAGCTTTTTGAGTTCTGTAGACTGCATCTTGGGTATTCTCTACTTTTTTGTTTTATTGTTTTTTGTTTTGGCTAATATCCACTTATTAGTGAGTACATACCATGCATGTCCTTTTGGGTCTGAGTTACCTCATTCAGGATGATATTTTCTAGTTCTATCCTTTTGCCTGCAAAACTCAGGATGTCCTAGTTCTTGATAGCTGAGTAGTATTCCATTGTGTAAATGAACCACATTTTCTGTATCTATTCTTCTTTCCTGGGACATCTGGGTTGTTTCCAGCTTCTGGCTATCACAGATAAGGCCACTATGAACATAGTAGAGCACATGCCCCTGTGGTATGGTGGGGCAGACGCCAGAAATATACAGTGGAAAAAAAAAAGCATCTTCAATAAATGGTAATGGTCTGAATGGCTCTCTGTATGTAGAAGAATGAAAATAGACCCATATTTGTCACCTTGTACAAAGCGCAAGTCCAAGTGGATCAAGGACCTCAACATAAAACCAGATACATTGAATCTGATAGAAGAGAAAGTGGAAAAGAGCCTTGAACTCATTGGCACAGGGGGAAATTTCCTAAACAGAACTCCAATGACTCATGCTCTAAGATCAAGAATTGATAAGTGGGACCTCATGAAACTGGAAAGCAAAGGCAAAGGCAAAGGACATAGATAAATCAAAAAGATAAATCGGCAACCTACAGAGTGGGAAAAAAAATCTTCACTAACCCCACATCCAATAGAGGGCTAATATCCAAAATATATAAAGAACTCAAGAAGTTAATCACCAAAATACCAAACAACCCAATCAAAAAATGGGGTATAGAACTAAACTGAGAATTCACAACTGAGGAATCTCGAATAGCTGAGAAGCACCTAAAGAAATGTTCAAAGTCCTTAGTGATCAAAGAAATGCAAATTAAAATGACCCTAAGATTCCACCTTACACCCATCAGAATGGCTAAGATCAAATCCTCAGGTAACAACACATGTTGGAGAGGATGTGGAGAAAGAGGAACACTCCTCCATTGCTGGCGGGATTGCAAACTGGTACAACCACTCTGGAAATCAATCTGAAGGTTCCTCAGAAAATTTTGGAAATAGATCTACCTGAAGACCGAGCTATACCATTCTTGGGCATGTTTTCTTATAAATCAAAACATTTAATTTGGGCTGGCTTCTAGTTTCAGAGGTTTGATCCATTATCCTCAAGGTGGAAAGCATGCCAATGTGCAGGCAGACATTGGGCTAAAGAGCTGAGAGTTCTACATCTTATTCCACATGCAGCAGGGAATGACACTGAACATAGCTTGAGCTTATATAAGAACTCAAAGGCTGATTCCACAATGGCACACTTCTTCCAACAAGACCATAACCATGCCAACAAGGCCACACCTCCTAAAAGTGTTAGTCCCTATGGGCTAAGCATTCAAACACAAGAGTCTATAAGGTCCATACCTATTCAAACCACTCTATCTCACTCCCTGGCCCCCATAGGCTTGTAGCCATAGCATTATCCAAAATGTATTTAGTCCTTACTTCAAAAGCTCCCATAGTCTATCACAGTCTAAATCCAAAGTTCACAGTCTCTTCTGAGATTCATGTAATCTCTTAACTGTAATCACCTATAAAATAAAAAACAGACCACATACTTCCAACATGAAATGGCACAGGGTATACATTATCATTCCAAAACATAGGGAAAGGACTAAAGTGCAGAAATACAGGACCAAAGCAAGACTGAAAACTAGCTGAGCAAATTTTAAGCTCTGTATCTCCATGTCTGATGTCAAGAAGCTCTTAAGCTCTCCAACTCCTTTCAGTTTTGTTGACTGCCACACACTTTCTTTTAGACTGGTTTTACTCCCTGATAGCAGCTTTCCTTGGCAGGTATCCCATGGCTCTGGCATCTCTGACATCCTGGTATGTCACAGCTTCACACAATGACCCCTCCATGCAGGAACACCCCTGCCACACACCTGGCTTCATCCACTTTCCTTAGTCTCTGGTGGAGATTCCATAAACCCCTTTTTCTGTCCTTGCCTTAGAGGCAGAAGCACATGGCCAAAGCTGCCAAGTCTGCTGCTTGCTGCGGCTGGAACATGGCCCTCTTGTTCAATTACATCTTTACCAGCTTCCTGTTTTCAAAGGTTTCCTTCACTGCCTAAGCTTGGCTATTCTGGAACTTGTTCTTTAATATTAATAATTAATATCTTTAATTTGTTTATCTCTTTTGAACACAGGATTTATATCCATTCTACTTCCTGTGCCCCTTTAATCCTTAAAACCATACATACATTTTGTATTTTTGCTTGCTCTGTTTGCAAAATGCTCTCTTCCAAACATTGAACCACAGGAGTCTATACAAGGTTGTTTTGAGATTTCTTTTGCTGATGCAGTTAATATAAATCTCTTTATCTTAGCCTCAGTCAAACTCTTTGGACAAAAGCAAAAGCCAGCCACGGTCATCACCAAAATATCACAAGAACAATGTGTGGGCAACATACTAAAATTCTTCTCTGAAATCTCTTGAGTCAGGCCCCCAGAGTTTAAATGACCTTCAGCACTACTGTATTCTATGTTTCTACTAGTATGGCCGGCCTCTTAAGCTCCACTTAAAGCATTCCACTGCTTGCCTAATCCAAAATCCCAAAATGCACATTTCTCCAAACTAAAACAGGCCAGGCTTATCATAGCAATACCCTAGTCCCTGGTATGAATTTCTCTCTTAGTTAGGATTTCCATTGCTATGAAGAGATACCATGACCAAGGGAACTCTTACAAAGCAAAACATTTAATTAAGCTGGCTTCCAGTTTCAGAGGTTAGTCCTTTATCATCATGGCGGGAAGCATGGCAATGTGCAGGCCAGCATTGTGTTAGAGGAGCCAAGAGTTGTACAGAGACTGCGTGTCACACTGCATATACCTTGTGCATGTATGTGACCATAAATCCCACCTCCTTAGTGACACACTTTCTCCAACTAGGCCACTCCTACTATAATAAGGCCATACCTCCTAAGAGTGTCATTCCCTATAGCTAAGCATTCAAACACATGAGTCTGTAGGGGCCATATCTATTCAAACCCCCACAGTCTCTGTGTTCAACATGTTCCCACCATTGTTTGCCATCATAGAAGTATAATTTTGGGTTATAAGTGGGCCTACATGTACTGTCCTTATTTGAATATTTCTTTATTACAATTTGGGTTTAATGGTGTTTCTTTTTGTTGAAACAGCATGCATAAAGGAGTTGGACATGACATTCAGAGTGCCCTTTACAAACACATAGAATTCAATAGCAGGCTAGACATCTGTGTTGATATTTTAAGAAAGAAACAAAAACTAAATGAACTAAATTTTAGTTAGTGATTCAAACACTTAGTAATGTTTCTTTTCATGACCTAGAAATTAGTCTCTTTCTTACCCTCAAGGGAAAACCAAAGGGAACATGAGTACTGCCAAACAACTGCTTTGTTTATCGGGTGCTTTCAAAGCCAAGATAATCTTTTCACAGCACTGTTTTATACAGGGTATAATTACTTCCTACATAACATCTCATTTCAAAAGACGGATCATATTTTTCAAAACAAGGGTTACAAAAAAATCATGAATTGAACCTCTATTTAAAAATTTTTTATTATGTCTATAATCTAACTACTGTGTTTTAACAATAAATTTTGATATGAAAACCAACTGAAGTTCTCTACTTCTCTCATTATGTTAAACTTCATTCTATGAACACAGAAAAGGACCTTAGAAAAATTCCAAATAAACATAAATCACAATTTTGATACACAGTTTCTCTTATGAAGTAGAGAAGATCTCCAAAATACATTTCTCCTGTATGCTTAAGGAAGAACAAGTAGGATAAACCAAACACTAAACATCAGCAGGTTTTAAAGTCTCTTTTTAAAAGACTTATTATTATGTTTATTAGTGTTTTGCATACATGTATGTCTGTGGAACTGGCGTTACAGACAGTAAGCTGCCAAATAGACACTGGGAATTGAACCATTTCCTCTGGAAGAGGTCTTCTTAACCACTAAGCCATCTCTCCAGCGCCTGCACCAGCAGGTTTTGTGACCACACTTATACATACATTGATCTCTATAAGCTTGGAGAGCTGGTTAAAGCTGGAAATTTTACATTGCAATAGAAACACTGAGAATAAGAGGTCATCCCCACTTAGGAGCATGCTTACACTCTGCCCTATGGCCTTAAGGAGAAGCAATTATACATCCTTTAAAATACACACACACAATCAGGATTCCGCAGATCAAGTTTGTTAAAAAAATGAACTCACAGTTTTAAACTTCCAATACCATGAACATGATCCAGTATGAATTAATTTCAGCATAAGCCAGTGACAAATTTAGACCTTCCCTATGACTAAGACTTTATTTACTTATCTAATATATGTATGTAATAGTTGAGCTATGAAGTAAAATATCAATTATAAAAAAGTAACAAGAAACTGACAAGAATTTCTAGGTAAGTTTATATAGTCATTTAGTAAAGACACAAGGGATGTGGAAGAATTAGTGTTATTAAGGTGTTAGTTATCACTCTGTAAATGAACTATATTTTAAATGCAGTTAGCCAACTGGTTCTTAAATTTCTGTGGAAGCACTACAGATTTAGGATGGCACCTTCAATAAAAGAACAAAATCATAGGATTTAAAAACATCAACGTAGGTTAATGAAGACGTGCTGACATAGAGCATCAACAACTAGGTCAGTGGGAAAGAACAAGCAGAAGTAGACCCATTTATGTCACTTTTCACGAAATTATTGAAAAGCATGCAATACAGGAAGGAAGGGTTCTATTTCTTTACAAATAGTATTGGAATAACTACATATCATTATGAATACTAACTATACATCAGAAAATAAGGATTAATTTGAGGTAGAGCATTGACAATAAATATGAAGATATAAAATTTTGATTGGTAGCATGATTTTATTCTTTTATATAAATTCTTTTTTAAATTGGCCACCTCATTTCGAGGCAGGGTTTTTCTGTGTAGCCCTGGCTGTCCTGGAACTCACTCTGTAGACCAGGCTGGCCTTGAACTCAGAAATCCTCCTGCCTCTGCCTCCCAAGTGCTGGGATTAAAGGTGTGCGCTATCACCACCCAGCATAGGGGTTCATGGTGTTTTATCACAGCAATAGTAGCCCTAACTAAGACAGTTACATAGTCAGTTTGAGGCCAGCCTGGGCTCAATGAAACTGTATCCAGAGTTACTTGCTCCACTATCCATACCCTTTGGTTGTAGAACAGACAACACAACATAGGAAATGTAATTTCTCAGATGTTCTTCTCTCATTGGAAGATACCCCTGTTAACCCAAATTTTCAAAGATAGAAATCCAAGACAGAATAGAGAATGAACTTTCTTCCACAAAGGTGACCACATGGAGACAGGCTCCAGCATGGGGCCATAGTGCAGCACTACACAGAGGCAGCCTTTATGTGAGGGGCCATCAAGAGACACTCTGTAACACTTCCCATTTAAATTTTGTGGACCAACTTTGTCCTGTCCTGCCCGGTTCTGGGTTGTTTTGAGTGTGGACATAAGCTTTCCCACAGAGAATAAGTTTGCCTGGAGGTTGACATCTCCCTGCCCCAGCCTGCAAAGTGCTGGCATTATTAAAAGCTATCTTACTAAATCCCTTTACCTCTTTCTCGTTTCGTTTCCCCTTTAGTTCTAGCTGCCCTATCTCTGCCCTATGTCTCTATTGTCCCCACTTTCCACTTGGATTTTATCTCTGTCTGTCCTCTATAATTAATACTAATTGTTCCTTTTAACTGTTCGGCTTATTTTCCTTACATTCTTACCCTTAGCAGTTGGCATTTCAGTGCACACTGTAGTATTCTATTCCTCTACTCCCTGATGTGTATGGGAGTTGAAGGGCTGAATGTTTCTAAGTATCTATTCCTGTGTTGTCATCTTGGGCCTATCTATCACCTGTGTTTGCTTCTGAGTCACTGTTCTACTCTCCCAGTTGTACTGAAGAGTGAGTATAATGTTCTGAGCCTGTGGAACAAAGGCTCATTTACCAAGCTACAGACCCCCAGCCCTGTAAGAAAGAACAGTGTCTAATCAATATTACAACCTAGTCCCATTTAAAACATTACAAATACTTCAACTTAAAATGGATGTTTTTTTTTTAAATACCAACTATACACCAAATCCCACATTTTCAGGTTTCAGTGCATGAAACACAAGAAATTTTTAAAAAATAAAATTAAAAAGACAATATGACTTCCCCAAAAGTTACCAATTCCACGTTAATTGATTTCTGCGAGAGTAAACTAGATAAAGTCTTAGACAAATAACTCCAAAGGATTATTGTAAGAAAACTAATGAAGCAAAGTGAACACAAATTCCTACACAAATTTTACAAAAAATGCAAACAACTGAATGAAACAAAGATAATACAGAATATAGAATAAGAATTCAGTAAAAAGAGAAACTGAAAAAATTAAGTTTTGGAGATGAAAAGTTCAAACATTAAATAATGCAGTGAAAATACCAGTAAAATGAAACAAATAGAAGGCAGACTATCAGAGCTTGAAGTCAAGTATGATGATAAATCTTGTCTGTTAACTCTAAGATGTAGAATTACCTGATAGAGGAGACTCTGAGCATGCCTGTGGAGAGTTACTGTGCTTAGGTTAATTGAGAAAGGGAAAATTCACCTGCTGTGTGCGGCATCATTCCCGGAGTCTGGGATTCTGGGCTGTATAAAGAGGAGACAGTAAGGTGAGCACAGGCATTCATTCTTTTCTTCCTGATGGAGGATGCAGTGGGAGTAGTTGTATCAACGTCTTCCTACCTCAACTTCCCCACCATGATAGAAAATATCTAAAGTATGAAACAAAGTAAATATGTCCTTCATCCCATCCTTCCTTCTTCCTTTCCTTCCTTCCTTAAGATGCTTTTAGAGGATATTTTATCATAGCAACTGATAGCTCACAAAGACAAGGTAAATTTCTTAGAACATTCAAACAACAATAAAGATAAAATAATAAGTGTAAACAGACATATGAGAACTATGGCACACCATTAAAAAAGCAAATTTACAAATTATAGGCATAGAAGAAAGAACAACATAAGCTAAAGGCATAAAAAAATATGTTCAACAAAATCAGATACAAATTTACAGATAGAAAGTACCATTCATATACAAGAGGCATTTAGAATGCCAAACAATCAGGACTGGAACAGAACCTACCCATGTCTCAACATAGTTAAAACACTAAGTATACAGAACAAAGAAAAAATATAGAAACAGGTGACAGGGAGCACAGAGTCTCACATACAAGCAATCCAATCAGAATAATAGTTGATACCTTAAAACAACTCTGAATGCCAGGAAGGTGCCACTTGATATGGTTAAGCTCTGAAAGATAAGAACTACCAACCCAAAGAACTATATCAAGAAAAGATTTCCTCATGATTGAAGGGGAAAGATCTCTGTGTGATAAACAAAAACTAAAGGGATTCACAATCAGTATGCTAGTGCTACAGAAGATACATGAAGGAAGCCAGAATGCTGAAGAAAATGGTAGGTTCATAGAGATGTAGGAAATAATAAGCTGTACTAAAACAATAAGTAAATAGGTATTAGGGAAGTTCCAGACATTACAAAAAGAACAAAATGACATGAATTGTGGTCATTTGAATAGGTTCGACCCCATAGATTCATGTGTTTAAATGCTTGACCATAGGGAGTGGCCTTGTTGAAGGGAATGTCACTGTGCATAGATGGGCTTTGAGGTCTCCTATGCTCAAGCTCCTCCCAGTGTGGAAGAATGTCTCCATGTTGCCTTTGGATCGACATATAGAAATCTCAGCTCCTCCAGCATTAAGTTTACCTGCACACTGCCATGCTTCCCACCATGATGATAATAGACTGAACCTCTGAAACTGTAAGCTAGCCCCAGTTAAATGTTTGCCTTTGTAAAAGTTGCTTTGGTCATAGTGTCTCTTTACAACAATGGAAACCAAAACAAAGACATAATATGTAATCTTCAATAAGAACTCATGATGTTAATGTATCAATTTTCAATCAAAACCACTGGCTAGCATAGTGAATTAAAAACCAGGATGTATGTATTTGTTGCTTACAAGAAAAGCAGTTCACTGACAAAAATAAGAAGGAGAAGCAGCAGAAGCAGCAGCAGCAGCAACATAGCCTAGAAGTGAAAGGACCAGAGAGGCATTATAAGCAAGTAGAACTAGAAAGTAGGCTTTTTTCTATTCGTTCAACCAAAAACCAGAAGAAACCTTGACAGGAGATTAAAGTCTACAGCCTGTTTATTACTCAAACATATTTTATTTAGATTAGTATTCTATGTGTATAAGTGTATCTATGTGCACCACATGCATGCATGGCCCATGGAATCAAGAGGGCATTATATCCTTTGGAACTGGAGTTACAGGTAGATGTAAGCTTCCATATGGGTATTGGGAATTAAACCAGGTTCTCTGCAAAGGCAACAACTCTTAACTACTGGGCTGTCTCTCTAGCCCCTACAACCTATTTTAGTCAAGGAAACATGTTCCTTTTTATTAAACTTTTTAAAAAGAATAATGTGTCTGAGTATTTTGTTTGCATATATGTCTGCATATTGCATGGGTGCTTGGTGTTTGGTGAGGCCAGAGGAGGACACTGGATTCTCTGAAACTGGAGTTAGAGATTGTCATGAGCCACATAAAGGTGCTGAAATTGAGCCTGGGTTCTCCAGAAGACTAGCCAGTGCCCTTCACTACTGAGCCATCCTTCCTGCCCCTATAACTCTGTGTGTGTGTGTGTGTGTGTGTGTGTGTGTGTGTGTGTGTGTGTGTACATTTGTTTTGTCTGCATGCATGTTTATGCAGCACAGGCATGTAATGCCTGTGGTGGCCAGAAGAGGAGACATTCATCTCCTGGAACTGGAGTGCTGAAAATTGTTCCTGGGTCCTTTGGAAGAGCAGTGCTCTTAACCACTGAGTCATTTCTCAAACACCTGTAACTTCATATTTTAAATTAAAAATAAAATTTTTGTAGGTTCAAAATTATGAAAACCTAGTAAACGGTGCGTGTTTTTATGTACACAGACTTACATTTAGACGGAAGTACTTTAGCTGTTTTTAGGATGCTTCATTTTCCCCTATTGTCTATTCACAGTAACCCAAAAGTCTCCTCCGGAGTTGATTTGCTCAGACTCTTTATTCTGGAGCTCAGCCCTATTAAAGACTGTATGTGTAAAAGTAAGTTTGGCAGTTTGAGGGATGATTTTTCTATTAATAATACATCAAAAATTTTGACCATTGCCATAACCTCTTGAGACATATCTCTGTAGAAATGAAGTAATTTATTTTAAGGACACTCTTTCCTAATGTGAACTGTCATGAGTACATATTGAGCCTAACATTGTGTTCTATAAATTTCATGGAACTGGCTTCTAGAATCCACCCTGGTAGCCAGAATGTTTGCAGGAGATATCTGTCTGAGTTCCCATTCTGGATAATCTTTTCATTGAGCCAGTTGAAATCAGAAATGGATTCAACAAAGGATTTAGGAAACTATGAAGCAAAGGTTATTAGAGATAATTGATAAATTCTTCTAGTTGGAGAATGGGTCCACCAAGGGGAGGCAGTTGGGTCAAGCTAGCAGTACCATAGTAACCTGCCAGGGATAAGGATGGAGATCATAATGGCCAGACTTGTGCTTTTTCCAATATTCTAGACAGAATGCCTTTATTTGGTAATAATGTTTGATCTTTGAATGAGTCTATATTAATCATTCTCTATTACTGTGGCAAAGTACTTGAGAAAAAAACTTAAAGGATAAAAGATATATTTGTCTCCCAGTTGCAAAGTTTGAGTCTTTGGTTAGCTGAGCTTTACTGGGGCTGAACATCCTGAGACAGACAAGAACAGAACAGAGTTGCTCATTGTGGCCAAAATCTAGAGCAAGAGGAAGGAGCCAGACAATATACTTAGCTAATACACTCAGAAGTCATACCCCTCGTGACTTCCTCTAGCCATACCCGCCAGTCTATTCAGCTGGAAGTGAAGTTCAAGCCCTCCTGGTCTGATTGTTTTCAAAGCGGGCATCCAGGCTGTTATCATGTGAGCCTTAAGTGGATAATTTTAGGTTCAACCCATTCTATCAAACAGTTCTATTTCTTTCGATTTAAAGAAAAAAAATTGTCCAAGTAGATAATCTTAATTTTGTAGTCTTTATTGATACAAAACAGCGCTTTTATTAAAATTTAGTGTCATTTTCTAATAATATGTATATAAAAACAGTGCACTATAATAATAGCTTAAAATATTAATGTGTGCCTAAGAATATTGTCTTTATATATCCATATATAAATATTAGATAATATATATGCTTATCATTTATAAACATAATATATTTTTAAAACATGGCAACTAAAACCACATGTAAAACAAAACCCAGTAACTGAAGGTATAAATAATTTTTTTAATGAGAAATGTGAAAGAAGAACATTAAATCCAAATAGTTCATCTTCTCACAAGTCCAGATCAACTGGGTTTTTTCATGGACCCTTTCGGGATGTTAGAGGCAGCCATTACTCTTGTATGCTCCTGTGATGTTTTTCTCTGCTTCCAGTGCTATATGTCAAATACATTGATTTGCATTAGCTATTTCTGGACCTGTCTGTCTACTAGCTTGTAAAGTCTCTTGACAGAATAATAGGGGCCATCAATTCATAGGTACTGGATTTATTATTGCTGGATGATGAAGGCAAAGATATGTGAGTGTAAATACTAATAGCTTATTTCTTTGAAAATTTACATTTTCTTAAGAATTTGGGGGGATATACTTTAAGCCAATTAAAATAACCTTTAACATGCATAATATTTTACCTATTATAACTATAAGCAACACATGCAGGATTTTTGGTAGACATAAATGTTCAACTTTTTTGGTGAACATCAAGTAACATACTGGATAGTATGTTAAGAGAATATTTCATCCTTATGAAATATTAACGATTCCAAAATGGCTGTCCCAGTTTGAATCCCCGCAGCAATGCAGTAGAGTTTTTTCCAACAAAATCATTAACAACTTTATATTTAGCTTTTATACACTACTATTTTTAAGAAAGTAACAACTCAATTATTTTATCAATTTTAAAAACCTTTTCACATCAAATCCATTTCTTTTTAAAGTGTACTTTATTATTTCACCATACTGTTACCTTTTTTTCACTCAATCTGACTTGGTTGTATTTTTCAGTTTAAACAACTATTGACATCACCACTGTAAACTTGTTGAAATTATACTATTGTATTATCATGTATGTACTATAGTGTAATTTGATGGATTATATAAAGATTATGACCAATGTTAACCAGAAGAGATCCTTAGAGGACTAACTTGATATGTGGTATTAAAAGTAACTGTGGTGCTGAGAAATGCTAATCAACATTATGATAGTGACAAAGTGACAATTATGTCTCCTGAAACCTTTCAAGAAGACTATATTTGACATCTGTTATACATAAGCACCTATGTACATCATTTACCTAGCCACTTACACAAAAATGTGAAATTTGGATAGATTTATTATTTCATTTTCTTTACAAACAATAGAGTATGCTATGCTTTTCAATTTGAGTTGTTGAAAATTCACCTGTGACATTAGATACATTGCAATTCTCTTTTATATATGCGTCTTCATGAGTTAGTCTTATATCATTATCCACACTTTGTTCAGTTACACAAATACAGACATTTGATACAAAACAAAGAGCAGTAAGAAACTATAAATCATAAAGAAGTAGTATCTGAACTCAAAACTGAAATGAAAGAAAAGATTTGTACACTGAAGATGAAGGAGAGCATGTCTGATGGCCAAAGCAGAAAGAGAAAAATATGGCCCATATTCAATCTTCAAGCCCTATGCTAACTGCAGCTTTGATTTATTCATTATCTAGCATTTAGCATAAAATAGAGTCCTTCTTTGATTTCTGTTGCTATAATAAAATATCCTAACAGAGGTATCTTACTATAGAAACTGTTTATTTTAGCTCACAATTCCAGGGTACAGTCCTTGTGTAGGGAGGCCTAGGTATCAGGAATTTAAACAGCTAGTCACATTAAATCCATAGTGAAGAGCAGAGAGCAATGAGCACATACTTGTTTCACATGCTGCTCAGCTCAATTTCTCTATTCCTGACACAGTTTAGGGCCTCCTCCTGGGGAATGTTGCCTCCCATAATAGACTAAGTCTTCTGAGATAAATTTAAGACAATCTGCCACAACCAAGCCAATGTAAATCTCTCATTGAGGGTCTCGGACTAAGCAACTCTAGATTGTGCTAAGCTGATAATTAAAGCTACCAATCATGACAAGTAGAACTCAGTTTTTTGCTGAATGATTGAAATCAATCTTTAATGGCTTCTTTGCCACATTTCTCATAGTAGTTCTTCTGAAACAGAAAAAAAAAGCTAATGCTTTTAATATACCCCAACTTAATGACTTTTACATGACTAGCAAAACCCAAAGAAAATGTTGATATTTAGATCGCTGTAAATTTTTTATTGATATAGTAAATATTTAGGAAATGTTTAAAGAAGTTAGAAAAATTCTTATTGGGAAGCACAGTCCATCTGTATATTAGCATATACCATAAATGATGTTCTGCTGCTCTCCGTGACTGATGCAGACATACAGGATCTGTCCTGCTATGCTCTATGAACACTAGAAATGTTAACTTAGGTGCTAACAAGTGGTAGTTTGGGGGGACCAAATCCCAGAAATTCTTCCACTCACTGGTGCTGTTTACATGCTATTTAATTACAGGAATTAGTTTTTTTTCCTAATATCAGTTGTTTTGAATTACTAGTTAGATAAGTTAATTTTGAAAATAAGTTTGTAAATTGATGTGTATATCTTAGGTATTAAAATATACTAATGTTCATTATAGTTTTAGCAGATCAAATTAATAAAAGTATGTAAATATTTTAAGATTAATTTATATTGATAAATTATAACATATTTCAGGGAAAAAAGTGATGTCGTGGCCAAGTAGCATTTTTCTCAGATTGCAAGTCTACTTTAACAATTAGTAATCATGTCACCAAATTGGGTATCCTAGTGCTTGTAATCTGTCACTCAGGAGGCTGAGACAGGATAAATACAATACAGACTAACCAACATACTAAGCTACAGTCCACCGTGGGCCACATAGCAAGCCTTTTTCTAAAAATACCCACAGTAATTTATGGTCATCATCATCATTGTTGTTAGAGACAAGGTTTCTCTGTGTAGCCTTGGCTCTCCTAGAACTCACTCTGTAAACCAGGCTGGCCAGATTCACCAGCCTTTGTCTCTTAAGGGCTGGGACTAAAGGTGTGTACCACCACGCCCAGGCCAAAATTAATTTTAAAAGGAGAAAATAAATGGAAGCAATATCACTTTAAAGGCAAACTAGGGGTATGCAAGCATGTCAGTAGACAAAAAAATAATAATATGAAAACTTTTTATTCTATTCATGGATTTAGAAAATGGTTACTATAATGAAATTAAAACAAATCTTTCTAATGTGTAATATATGTATATGTAAATATGTGTGTATGTATGCACACACACATACATTAGTAATATAGCACACAATGGAAAATGGTTCACAGGTGTCTATAACATCTCTACCTGCACTAAAAGACTATTTAACAACAAAAAATTAATATCACAGTATGTTGTTCCAAAATACAAAATAAATCCAGTAGTAGTTTCCTCAGAACTCTGAAAACATGGAATCATCTTACACTTTTGAATTTTTTATTCTAGTAAATTGTAGATAATACACTTATTTGGTAAACAACTTCTATAACTGATTTAGTGTTTGAAATTTCACCAAGACACAATAGTGAGTCTTTTTTAATTGTTCTGCACAACATTCCCTGGGCTCGTCGTGTCTCGTGACTGACGCTTTCCCAGTGATCATGTTACTTCCTCCCATCTGCCTTCTCCACTCTACTTCTAGATTCTTGTAAGTGTATTATAGAAGCTTTAATTTCATTATCTATATTTTTTAATTCCTCAATATAGAGATAAAAGAATGTCATAATACAATAGATATAGCTTATAGTCATCCATTTTTATTTTAATTTTCGATTACATTACCATTTCATAGGTATGATGTAATCTGAAGCTCTCTTGAGTAGACTTTTACTGGACTGTTTTCTCTTCTACCTGAATTGTATGTGTTCACATATGCCATTTTTAGATTCCATTTAATACTTGATTGAATTTAAGAAACAAAAGAATGCAGAAACACAGATATAAAGCAAAAATTACATTAAGAAAGGCTACTTAGCATCAAGTCTTAGCTCTATCCTTCATAACTGTGTAAATCTCAGTAAAATAATCATTAGAGGTTCCATTCTTTCACCAACAAAGTAGACATAATTACATCATATATAAAATAGAAATATTGGGCTAGAGAGATGGCTCAGCAGTTAAGAGCACTGACTGCCCTTCTAGAGGTCCTGAGTTCAATTCCCAGCACCCACATGGTGGCTCACAACCATCTGTAATGGGTTCTAATGTATCTGAAGACAGCTACAGTGTACTCGTTCGTATACAATCAATCAATAAATAAATAAATCTTTAAAAAATAAATAGAATTATTTTCAGTATTAATGAAATACATTTGCAATTAGAGTATCTGTGATACCTAGTGACACTCACTAGATGTTAGCTATTATTTTCAAGTGCTAGATACAGTCCTCTATTTTCCAGGCAACTAAAATCAAAACAGACTTGATCCATTCATTCAAAGATCTTAAAACTTGATATATTTGTCAAGCCTAGCATTCATCTTCTGTTTCTAATTAGTGTCAGGGTACACATAAGTATATGTAGCATTTAAACTGTGATATATCTTGTATGGTTTTATAAGCTTATTTAGCATTAAATATAATGAAGGTCCAGTGAGATGGCTCTGAGGATAAAGATGCCTGCCACTCAGGCCTGATACCCTGGTTTCCATACCTATATTCCACATAAACCTAGGTGAGAACCAACCTCCAAAGTCATCCTTGAACCTCACATGCACATCATATTACACACTAGAAGCACTCATACCCTGATTAAATACATGTGCAGTGGGAATTGATGGGGTCTTTGGAAAGTCAGTTGTGTTGGATGGTGTTTTGCTGGGGCAGACACATGAAGGAGTGCTTTCCTGAAGTGGATTCAGGTGAAAGGATATTTTGCTAAAGAAGCATATGAAAGAACACATGATGAAGAATACTTTGCTATCAACACACATGTATTAGTTCACCTTACATTGCGTAGCTGAGATCTGTTTGCCATGACTCCATAGAGAAAAACACCAAAAAACTTCTGGTGGTGTTCTAGCAGCTTCTGGTTGATTCTATGGACTTGGGTGAACTGGTAGCAGAGTGATGTCAGCTGATATAGACTCACGTGCTGAGGCAAGACCTGTGGAAGGAAGACATGTGATGTTCGGAGGGAGTATAAATAGCATCAACAGACAGTGACAGGGGCTTGTTTGCATAGCTAGGTTTGCAACACGTTGTTGTTCTTGAGTCTTCACTAAGAGAGGCATGGCAGAGAACTCCTGATGTCCAAGCTGGTCCTAGTCCCCACCCCACCCCCACCCCTGACTCATGCCGAATAGGCTGAGGCCTAGCTGTTTCTTCTTGATTATGCCACCGATGCTGATTCACGTTTGCTATCCCAACACTACTGAACTGGACTGCTGGTATTTTTGTGAAGTGTTTTCCAGTGGATAGAGTTGCCACTGCTGACTCCTGTTAACTGAACTGCTAGCATAGATGGGATTTGCTCCAAAGAAGAATTTCTAAACAGGTCCACTTCCCCCATGTTCCCCTTTCTTTTCCACAAACTTGTGAGTGGTGGGCTAGAAGGGAGGTTAAAGCATTTAAGAACCATTATTAAAATTAGGGTTGAGAAGAATTTAAGACTGTGTGTGTGTGTGTGTGTGTATGTGTGTGTGTGACTGAAGCTGAAATATAGTGATATGTATTTGCCAGCTTTTTTTTCTTAACATTGTAATTCAAGAGCTGTAAGGATAGGCATATAAAAGTGCTACAGGGTTGAGGGTAGCATGGGTAAATGTCAGAGAAAATAATGAATCCTTTCCCTAGGGATGTTGTTATGATAGGAATGAGTACAGTGTGCAATAGAGTAAATAAAGCTGACTCCCTGGGGTACAGCTCATAGCAGGGGAGCTGGAGTGGTTGTTGAGACAGTCCACATCACCTCATGAGTCTACCATGACAAGTTTACAAGCCTGGCAGGAGAGTCTAGTTTTAATTCTGTAATAGTCAGATCATAGCTGAGACTTTAGGAGAATATTGTAATATAAAGAGGTGGTTTGCTTTTAGTGCCTGTGTAGAAGATGCAGATATTTTCAAGACTTTAGACAATTCACAACTATTTTTTCCTTTTATTTATTTTAATTTTTTTATAATCCAGTCGTTGCCCCCCCCCCTCCTGGTCTGCTCTCCCACAGTTCCTCATCCCATTCCTCCTCCCTTCCACCCTACCATCCCACCATGCCACCCCATCTCTAAGAGTATGTATCAACTCCTATCCTGCCAGGCCTCCCCCACTCTGTGAGGCCTCAAGTCTTTCCAGAGTGAGGCACACCTTCTCCCACTGAGGACAAACCAGGCACTCCACTGCCATATATGTGTTGGGGGCCCTCATATCAGCTATTATATGCTGCTGATCTTCCTATGGGGTTACCCTCCTCCTCAACTTCTTCTAGCCTTTCCCTAATTCAACCACAGGGGTCCCCAACTTCAGTCCAGTGGTCAGGTGTAAGTATCTGCATCTGTCTCCGTCAGCTGCTTATTGGGCCTCTCAGAGGATAGCCATGCTAGACTCCTGTCTGTAAGACACATCAGTAATAGTGGAACCTCCACTTGAGAAGATGATCCCAAGTTGAGCTGGTCACTGGACCACCTTTCCCTCAGTCTCTTCTCCATTTTTGTCCCTGCAGTTCTTTTAAACAGGAACAATTCTGGATCAGAGTTTTTGACTGTGGGATAGCAACCCCATCACCACTTGATGCCCTGTCTTTCTACTAGAGGTGGACTCTAAAATAAAGTTCCCTCTCCCCACTGTTAGGCATTTCATCTAAGGTCCCTCCCTTTGCATCCTGAGACTCTCTCACCTCCCAGGTCTCTGGTACTTTCTAGAGATCCCCCCACTTTCACATTTTTATTCATTTTTCTAGCCTTCAAAACTTCTCTCCTGCCCCCCATACCTGATCAGATAATATCTAAGCTATTTTATATTTCGTTTTTCCTAAGCTACCTAGTCTAAGTTCTATAGTTAGCTCCATTAATGTACAATACCTTTGATTCTCATTTTTTAATGTTTAAATATAACAATTTTAAGAGATTCCAAAGTTTTATGAAATAGGACAGTTGGCCAAAACAGTTCAAAAGAATGCAGGATAAAAGTATTAAGTACTTACGGATAAATGGCAATTAAGATTACAGGGCTCACTTTCCAATTGTAGCAGGATAATTAAAGGTAAATTACGTATCAAAGTAAAGCATGTATAAGTATTCTAGTCCTTGCAAGTTCATAAATTGCCTGGTACATTTGTAACTACAAGCCTATTAAGTTGCCCAAGCACAGGGGACTCCATAATGTGCTTTGGGGAACTGATCCCCAATAGAGAACTGCACTGTTCTGGAATGCAATCGCTGTGTCAATAGCTGTAGCCTTATTGTTTTAGAACTTTTCCATCTTTACCCTAATTAATGTCTCTAACATGATTTGTGAAGAATTTCATATTTATATTTTGCAATCAGTGTTTGACTGGCAAAACGTTTTTAGACATTCACTACAATGTGTAAACATTTTGTAAAATAATAAATAGCTCTTTCTAATCTAAATGTTTTATAGTTGCTGGGCCTCTGCTAATTGGTCATGGATTGAAATCCGCCTGTTCTTTAATTTTTTAATTTGTGGGAAGTTTTTATAAATGAATGTGTAGAGCTTCATATCACAGCTGTTGTCATTTAAAGTTTGGACAGCATCATTACAAATGAAGCCCTGCTGTGAAGTCAAAGTCAAAAGGCATCTTGGCATTCCAACCATTTCCTTGGGAGAAGATTACAGCTCAAGTCTGTTGAACTTTATTGCCTTGGGCCTCATGACAGTCTTCAGAAACATGCAAAGCATTTCTGTTAAAGAAATTCAGATGTGCTGGGACATAGATGACATTCTTGAACATAGCAGTGTCCTAAGGGGGTAAAGAATAGTCAAGTGGGAAAAGATAAACAGTTTTTGCTCTGTTCCTGGATTATTTTATAAGATTTATGGAAATGATGGAGGCCTACATGATACCATGTAGGAAAAAGGCACAGGGTTCTCTATGTGGCCTGACCATATCTTAAGATAAAATCTAAATGTGATTCCAGCATAATGACTTAGCTTCAAAATCACCTTCCTATTTGTGTGGGGTAGATGCTAGAGTACAAGGCCCTATGGATGCAAGTCAGCACTAAAGTCATCTCCCATTCAGTTGATTTTATTATTCACATTGATTGTCTCTCGTCTTCCCCCTCCTGTCTCCTGGCATGTATGTGCCTGAAAGAAAGATATAACTAAAATAGTTCCAGCACTTAACCCCATTTATAGCTGAAACTCCTTTTAATCTAAAGCCAAAGATCATTTGGTCCAGTTTAATATCTATACAACAGGTATCCAGATTTCAGCACAAATCCTTATAGAGATAGCATAAACAACATGGCTGCCCTCGTGTCTTTGCCTTTTCATTTCTGGATCTTTGTGTGTGGAGGGGGGGTAGATGGGAGGGTGGGCTGAAGCTAGGATCCATATCTGAGAGAAAACATGTGCTATTTGTTTCTCTGCATCTGTGTCATCTCACTTAATATTTTTCAGTTCCATCAATTTTCTTGCAAATTTCACATTTTATTTTTCTTCATGGTCAAATTTTGTGTGTGTGTGTGTGTGTGTGTGTGTGTGTGTGTGTGTGAGAGAGAGAGAGAGAGAGAGAGAGAGAGAGAGAGAGAAAGACCATTTTAGTCTGATTTCTTTTCTTTACTGTTGAGAACAGAGTAGTGATAAATTTGCAAGTGTCTGTGGGTATGGAATACTTTGGGTATAGAACTAGAAGTATAGCTAAGTCTTAATGGTAGTTCTCTTCTTTGTTTTGTTTTATTTTGTTTTGAGAAACCTCTATGCTGATTTCCATAGTGGTTTACTAGTTTACCTTCTCACAAACAGTTAATAATGGTGTCTCTTAATCAGTTTGGCGGTTCCTCAGAAAACTGGACATAGTACTACCGGAAGATCCAGCAATACCTCTCCTGGGCATATACCCAGAAGATATCCCCACTGGTAATAAGGACACATGCTCCAATATGTTCATAGCAGCCCTATTTATAATAGCCAGAAGCTGGAAAGAACCCATATGTCCCTCAGCAGAGGAATGGATACAGAAAATGTGGTACATTTACACAATGAACTACTACTCAGCTATTAAGAACAATGAATTTATGAAATTCTTAGGCAAATGGATGTATCTGGAGGATATCATCCTGAGTGACGTAACCCAATCACAAAAGAAGTCACTTGATATGTACTTTCTGGACTATTCAGCGGGAAGTTTATACTTCATAAGTGGATAGTAGCCCAGAAACCTAGAATACCCAAGATACAATTTGCAAAACACAAAATCAAGAAGGAAGACCAACATGTGGATACTTCATTCCTCCCTATAATAGGGAATAAAATACCCATAGAAGGAGTTACAGAGACAAAGTTTGGAGCTAAGATGAAAGGATGGACCATCCAGAGACTGCTCCACCCAGGGATCCATCCCATAATCAGCCACCAAACGCAGACACTATTGCATATGCCAGCAAGATTTTGCTGAAAGGACCCTGATATAGCTATCTCGAAAGAGGCTATGCCAGTGCCTGGCAAATACAGAAGTGCTCACAGTCATCTATTGAATGGAACACAGGGCCCTCAATGGAGGAGCTAGAGAAAGTACCCCAGGAGCTGAAGGGGTCTCCAACCCTATAGGTGGAACAACAATATGAACTAACCAGTACCCCCAGAGCTCGTGTCTCTAGCTGCATATGCAGCAGAAGATGGCCTAGTAGGCCATCATTGGGAAGAGAGGCCCCGTGGTCTTGCAAACTTTATATGCAAGGGAACACTAGGGGAACACCAGGGCCAAGAAGTGGCAGTGAGTGGGTAGGGGAGCAGGGCTAGGGGAGGGTATAGGGGACTTTCTGGATAGCATTTGAAATGTAAATGAAGAAAATATCTAATATAAAATTAAAAAATAATGGTGTCTCTTTCCCCACATCCTTTCCAGGATCCTTTCCAGGATCCTTTCCAGCATTTGTTATTTACTTGATAATAACCATTTTAACTAGGATGAGATGGAATCTCAAGTTTTAATTTGTATTTTTCTGATGGCTGTAGATGTTGAATACTTTTTAAAATACTTCATATGTTTGTTTCTTTTATCTGTGTGTATGTCTGAACATCAGAAGAGGGTATTGGGTCCAGTGGGGCTACAGTTATAGCCAATTGTAAACTTCCATGTGGTTGCTGGGATTTGAACTCAGAACCTCTGGAAGAGCAGCCAGTGCTCTTAACTGTTGAGCCATCTCTCTAGCACCTACCCCCCAATGTCTTACTCCATCTTTTGTAAACTGTCTCTTCTGATCCTTGCTCTGTTTGAAAGTTTGGTTTTGGTATTTTAATTTTTCTGGTTATCTATACAGTCTAAATATGAACCTCCTGTCCGAAATAAGGCTGGCAAAAGTTTTCTACTGTTCTATGGACAGTTCATTTTTCTGATAGTTTTCTTTCTATATAAAACTTGTAAATTTCATGTAATCCGTTTTTCAGTTCTTGTTATTTTCTTTGCTTCTTTTCTATTAAACTATGGAGCCCTGTTCTATTAAACTATGGAGCTGTACTGTTAGTCTAACTCTACAAACTGTACCTATGGAGCCCTATAGCTGTACTGTTAGTATAACTGTACCTATGGCGCCCTATAACTGCACTGTTAGTATAACTGTACCTATGGAGCCCTATAGCTATACTGTTAGTATAACGTACCTATGGACCCCTATAGCTGTACTGTTACTATAACTGTACCTATGGAGCCCTATAACTGCACTGTTAGTATAACTGTACCTATGGAGCCCTATAGCTGTACTGTTAGTATAATGGACCTATGGACCCCTATAGTTGTACTGTTAGTATAACTCTACAAACGTCCATTTATATAATGACTCGAGGTCTATCCATGTATATGTCAGAAGTACCTTCTTTTTTAAGGCAGAATAATATTCTATTGTGTGTATATATGTCACATGTGCATGTCATATATTCATATATATTTTACATATGTGGATATAAAAATACCAGTGCTATCTATCTTCTTTTTTCTAAAAGATGTACTAATTTTTATTTGATGTGTTTCACCTGAATGTTCCTTAAGTGTACCAAGACTATTCAGTGGTGGTCGAGGTCAGAAGATGGTGTTGTAATAGCTGTAACTATAGTTACAGATAGCTGTGAGCCATATCTGGGTGCTGGGAACCAAACCCAGGACTATTAACCACTGAGCCATCTCTCCAGCTCCAGTTCTTATCTTTGGTTCTTTGAGTTCCTATCATGATGTAAATAAGCTGGAACATACAGTAATTGCATATGCATGCATGCATGCATGCATACATACATACATACATACATACATACATACATACATTTTTATCTATGTGCTGTGCTTCCCAGTCCAGCCAATACAGTAGTTCTGTACTCCTTCCTTTTTCCTGCCATGCTGTTCTTCAGCAGCAGCACCATTTTATCTTTCCAGTCAGAGTTTTCTATTCTCTTCCCCAACAACACAGTTTCAGCTTTTTATATAGTACTGAGAAAGAAAATGGTACAATCAGTTGTAAAATACACTCCAATATTAAAAAATAGTAAAATAGACATGGGGAAAATAGACTTAGTGAAATACATTGGGTATATTGAAAATCCCCTCTCAAAGTCTCTTGAGTATGAAAACACCTTTTAACACAGACTCTAAGGTAGAGTAGCTGCTCGGCAGTAAAATATAACAGTAATATCCTCCCTAGGGTGTTTATGCTTTGTTTTTAAATGAGTGTACTTCAGAAACAATATTTTTCCCTGGATTTACCCAACTATGCCCTAATGACAGCTTGGAATAAAATGAAAAAATTTCACAGGACAGTAACGCAAACCTGGTGTGTCATCCATTTGTGATTCTGATATGTATCCTCCTAATTAGGTTCATTTGCCTTTGTTTCCTTTAAGGATTGTTCAAGTTTAGAAGAATATAACATTGCTGCAGCATTACTCCCCCTGACCAGTGCTTTCTATAGGGTAAGTTTGTTTGGTCTGTATATAAATTTATAACTTACATATGTATATTCTGTTTGAATTTTCATGGCATTATGTGACTCTGTCCTCTTATTATAATAAGGACACACCTGTAAGTATATTTACTGTAGCATTTGTCACATTCCATGTATAGAAAGTGTGGCACCAAACACCAAGTCATCATCTTCAAGTCCAGTACCAACCATTCCAGCCAGCTTTACTTTCCTTACAGTACCTGAAACTCTATTCCAGATCAGTTTATGAGTGGGTTCACCCTGTTACAGGAAGTCCACCCTATGTTATTAGTAGACACTTAATGAATGGCATCCATAGTGACAGAACATAGAATTTACAGGAAACTTTCCGGACTATTCAACGTGAAGTTTATACTTCATTTTAGCTGTTGTTCATGCCATCGTATAAAATATTAGCACTTTCTATGACACGTTATTTTGCATGCTCATGTATGTGTAGGGTTAGGTGAGTGAGCAGGTGAGTTTGTGCCATGGTGTGCAGAGGACAGTTTGCAGGAATTGGATCTCTGTCCTTCCACCATGTCAGTTCTGAGGGTTGGACTCAGGTTGTAAGGCTTGGGGGCAAGCACCTTTACCCACTGAGCCATCTTGCCAACCCTAGCTCATATAGCAAACAAATCTATCACATTGTCTTTATTATTTCTTTTTTGTAAAGATCCACATTCTGAGTAATGCAGTTAGTACTTCTTTCTAAAATAAGCAATAGGACCAGACTGTGGCAACATCTGACTTACTACTGAGCTATCTGCACAGTAAGCTTCAGGAGGCAGCAAGCTAACAAGGTCACTGTCATACGTACTAGTAAATACTTAACGCTGTGGGTTACATTTATAGATTTGCTTTGGCTTTAGGGTTAGTTAGTTATCAAGTTTCCAGTAGGAACCAGAAGCTTTATCAGTCATTTGAAAAGGAAAAGTTGCCGGGCGTGGTGGTGCACACCTTAAATCCCAGCACTCGGGAGGCAGGTGGATTTCTGAGGTCGAGGCCAGCCTGGTCTACAAAGTGAGTTCCAGGACAGTCAGGGCTACACAGAGAAATCCTGTGTCAAAAAATCAAAAAAATCAAAAAAATCAAAAAAAAGAAAAGAAAAAAAAAAGAAAAGGAAAAGTTGTGTGGTTTTGGTTTTGGTTGGGGGTTAGCTGAGGCAAGATCTATGTATTATGTACCCTACCTGACCCTATCTGACCTGGAACTAGCTATGTAGACCAGGCTAGTCTCAAACTCATGAGATCTGCTTGCTTCTTCCTGCCAGGTTCTGGTATTAAAGAGAATGATGCAGGAATAGAATACAAGGAGCAGCTGCTACCTCTAGGGCTAAGTCTTAATACCCTATAAAGAAGTAAACTTGGAAGAGGACTTCTCCTCAGACAGTCTTGTTAGGGAGATACTGCTGTGGTCACTGGCAGCATAAGATGCAGCCAGCAAGCTGACAAGTGGAAACTGCCTGCTGAAGTGCCAGCAAGACTTGCTTGGGTTAGTCTGCATCTTGGCTAGTGGCTCTCTATATTAATCACCATCTGCTGCAAGTAGCAGCAGGCTGAGAGATGCATTGATTACATCTCAGGTGAGGTGTGAGAGATGCATTGATTTATGATACAGCAGTGTCATAAGGAGTCTGTTAATACCGTTTCCGTTTAGTATAATAATGATAGTAGGTCCCCCTATTGCCTGTGACTTGTCTAGCCACAGGTTATTGGTCCCATAATGCTGCCAGTTACGGATTTCATCTAGTGGGACAGTAATTATAATCAGAAAGTAGTTGGTTACTTTCTTTTAAAAAATATTTTTAATAAGTCCTTTTTTCCTCTTAATGTAATAAAACTTTCCTGGAGGGGCTGGAGAAATGGCTCAGTAGTTAAGAGCACTGGCTGATCTTCCAAGGGGCCTGAGTTCAAATCCCAGCACCTACATAGCAGTTCACAACTGTCTTTTAACTCCAGTTCCAGGGGATCTGACATCCTCTCACATATAACAGACATGCAAGCAAAACACCAAATGCACATAAATAAATAAATAAATAAATAAATAAATAAATAAATAAATAAATACTTTTTAAAAAACCTTACTCCTTTAATTTCAGCACTTGGGAGGCAGGGGCAGGCAGATCTCTCTGAATTACAGAGTAGCCTGGTTTACAGAGCAAGTTCTGGGACAGCCAAGGCTACACAGAGAAACCCTGTCTCCAAAAAAAAAAATTAAAAAATAAAAAATTTACTCCTTGAAAACAAACTTTATTGAGCATCTCAACATATAAAATTATCAAACAATGTGTAAGCCGCATCATGGATAGTGTGATAGCATAGCCTCAAGAAACTTGATAGTCGGCTGGGAGTGGTGGTGCACGCCTTTAGTCCCAGCACTTGGGAGGCAGAAGGAGGCAGACTTCTGAGTTCGAGGCCAGCCTGGTCTACAAAGTATGTTCCAGGACAGCCAGAGTTACACAGAGAAACCCTGTCTTGAAAAAAAAACAAACTTGATAGTCTTACTAATACAATAATGATTTAAAGTAGTCTTCTACATAATACCACCAAGCCATCAGAATTTTTTTTAAATAAATGTATTATATATGCATGATTAGAACATTCAAATAGGGGAGTTTGTGAGATAGCTCAGTTGTAAAGGTGATTGCCCCCAAGCCATATGACCTGAGTCCAATTCCTGACACCTACATGGAGAAGGACAGAACCAACTTTTTCAAATAGTCCTTTGACTAACATAAATAGACCCTTACACACATGAATACATACATGAACAAAAACCAACCAAATAAATAAATATAAAAATAACTTTTAAAAATGAAATTCAGATATTATAAAAATGTATGAAATTTCTTTTTTCCAGTTTTATTCCATTTTCCCAAAATAGTTTCTTTCTTTGAAAGGACAGCATGACTGACAATTTATCTGGCCTTCTTCTCATCATTTTTCTTTTTGAACTAAAAGCACAGAGACAGAGAGAGGCTGATCACTTCATGATCTCCAAGGCAGAGGCCATGATGATTTCATTTATTGTTGTGTATATAAATTAAAAAATTACCAAGAAAAGTAAAAAAAACTTTAAAAATTGTACAGAAACACACCTAAGGCTGCCAGAGTACACAAACCCCTGCTGTGTATAGCAGAGATATCTCTCTTGTCGTGTGTTTCAGATGACATCATTGAGCTAGTGCTTTCGATAAACCCACTTGCCTACTGTCTCTGGTATAGTCCAGTGTGTCTATGCCCTGATTTAATTTGATAAGTTTGTAAATGGCCGTGTTTTATTAGCATAAATAAGTTATGTATCACTTTATGCCTTGTGATTGTGTGGTACAGATGGTATTTGTTATCCTAATGAGTTCAGAGTGTCTAGCCTCTGGTTGTTAGTGCCTGGATCAAAGAAAGTAAAATTGCTGCTCTGTATACAGTGACAAATCAGGCAGAGGACAGCCTGCTGGCTACCATCTAGATAGAGTTAGGACTCTTCTCTCACCCCAAGAGGAAGCCCAGGCCGGGGTGCATCTACTTTCCGTTCAGTATGCTTTGGGAAGACATTTCACATGAGTGAAAATATATAATATGCATTCTTGTATGTGTGTATGTAAACATGTGTATGTTGGGTCCATGTGCATACAAGTGTACTATGATTGTTGAGACTAGATGACAGTCTCAGGTATCTTTACTGGTCACTCCCCATTCTATTTTTTGAGACAGAATCTCTCACTGAACATTTTGCTTGACTAGCTGCCCAGCAAGCTCCAGGCATGCCAACCAGATCCTTATGCTTGTACAGTGAGTGATTTGTCAACTGAGTCATCTTCCCTGCCTTTCAATATGTTCTTTTGTGTCTGGCTTCCTTCACTAAAACCCATGCTATTAATTGGCTATCTTTAGATCTCTTAATTTTGAAATAAAAATATTTTCTGGTGAATTTTATCATACATACAGTGCCTGCCAAGAGCTGAGATTATGAGATTAGAAGGATCATATATATATATATATATATATATATATATATATATATATATATATATATATATATATATAAAATGTGTGTATATGAATAATAAATGATGTAGAGAGCATGATTTCTCAGCTTAAAGATAAATTTTATATTAGTAATTTTTCAGGTCTTTATCTTCTTCCCAAATTTTAACTTTAGCATTACATCCTAAAAAAAAAAAATACAGGACTGTAAATAAACATTTTTTTGCATAAGTATTATTTTCTTTTCAAGACATAAAAGCTTATTACTAGTAAACATAAGTGGTATAATAAAAAAATCTACTGATGACCATCTGAAAGGCCCTGATTGGCAAGGTTCTGTCAACCCAAGAAGCAGAAAGTGAACATGAAAGCATAGAGAGCCACAGAGTTTCCTGAGCTCTCTAAGTGGTGACCTTCCTGCTACTGCCAGGCCCTTACAGTGGTTCTGCCCAAGTCCCAACCACCCAAATGGGAGCTAAGCTCTACTATGTTTTCATGTCAAGTACTGTTATCCCTTACAAAAGTCTGTTTACCTAATACAACAATGTAAAGAGAAGCCCAAAGAAAGGTGATAGGAAGGAGAGCTGGTGTTTAATGAATTCTGCACTTAGCCTTTCAGGACCTGACCCACTGCAATGGAATATCATTCTAGGTTGACAGAAGAGAGTATGGTTCAGAAAGACTCCCTTGCCCATGATCAGATCTAAACTGTGTTGTGTGATTCCAAAGCTCAAGTGTTCCTTTTATTGTTTTTGTTTTATTGATTTTAACTCTAATAATGTTTTCCAAATGAATCACAATTTGTGCAGGCATAATTCTTAGAATCTTTTGGGGGTTTTGACTAGGAATACTGACTTGGCATCACTCTTAACCCCACACTCCCCCACCCATTTTCATGGTCATGTCCAGCAAGGATATTTCATTAAACTTTGAACAAGGTCAGGAAATACTGTTATAATTCCAACAACTGTTATATAATGTTATTTATAAGTCTCTAATCTATGAATATTTTTAACAAAAAGTGTACTAGGTGTTCAGAACATGAAATACTTTCGGTGTTTCTGTTTGAATACTGACTGACCTTGACTCTGGTTAATACAGACAGTAGTTGTCCTACTGTAAAATTATAGTCTGTAAGTAATTCTGCTGAAATCCAAATAAACCTTTTTCATAATATTAAGATTCTTTCTATAAATAATATAAATTGTTTCTACAGTATTATAAAGAATAGACATTTCATCAGTCATTAATTTTAATTGGTAAGAGACTATAAAATAGAAAAAGAATTTTGTTTTTCTCCCAACTTCATACTCTAGATATATTTCATTCCCTATAACAGATCTCAAAGGGTGTGATTTAAGGTCTTCTTATATCATTTTTCTACTATAAAATAAATTCTTTAAAAATAGTTAGCAGGAAAATGGTTGAGAGTGAAAAGAGCCATCAACACTTACTAAATCTGCTTTTGGTCCAGACACAATATATCTTTATTATAGCAAATATACTTCTGGCAGGACAGAAATTTAGAATGGCTGGAAAGTTTATTCCATCCTTCATTTCCCCTTGCTCTTTGAACTGGCTACAAAATAAAGTCATCTGAGGGAAGGGACTCTCAACTGTAAAAATGCCTCCATGAATTCAGACTATAGTCAAGCCTGTAGGGCATTTTCTTAACTAGTGATTGACAGGGGAGGGCCTAGTCCATTGTGGGTGGCGCCATCCCTAGGCTGTTGGTCCTTGGTCTATAAGAAAGCAGACTGAACAAGCCCTGAGGGGCAAGCCAGTGAGCAGCCATGGCCTCTGCACCAGTTCCTGCCTCCAGGTTCTTGACCAGTTTAAATTCTTGTCTTGACTTTCTTTGATGATGGATTATGATATGGAAATACAAGCCAAATAAACCCTTTCTTACCCAAGATGCTTTGGTCATGGTGTTTCCTCACAGCAATAGTAACCCTAACTATGACATTATTTAAGACAGTTAGAATACCTCTCTTCTCTTTTAGTACCAACCCCCACCCCCTATGTCTTACTTTCTCTTTCAAGTTTTGAAGGACTTCTGGTTTTTTTAGTACTCCTAAGAAACCATGAATTATAATTAACTCAGAACTAACATTTTAAGGTGAGTTTATGTCCACTATTTAAACTAATGATTTAAAATGTTATGGAGTAATTTATATCAAGTAAAAATGATACCATGATTGTGTTTTCTAGTGGATAGTTAACAGAATTTTTAATATTCTTGAATTTATATACTTTAATTAATGCTCTTCTTTTTTTAAGTTGAATTATGTCTTGGTTACTTTCTCATTGCTGTGATCAAATACCCTGACAAAAGCAATTTGAGGGAGAGAGGATTTATTTAGGCTTGTAGTTGCATAGGAATATAGTCCATGGTGGTGGGGGCGGGTATGGTAGCAGAAACTGAAGGGTGGCTAGTCACATAGCAGGCATACACAGGAAGTTCAGCAGGAGCAGGATGTGGAGTCAGGCTATAAAGCGGGAAAGCCTGCCTCCTACAACCCTCTTTCTCCAGCAAAGCTCTTCTTCCTAAGAGTTCCACAGCCTTTCCAATTTGACCACCAGCTGGGGACTCAGTATCCAAACATATGAGCCTATGGTAGACATTTCAACCCACAGCAAAGTGTTTTTATGAACTGTTTCACTTTTCTGTTTTTTCCTATAATCGCCAAAGGTTCAGAAAATGAAACAAAACAACTAAAACTATGGTAGTACCTATCAACTCAGTAGAACTGCCACCACATCTGAGTGTTGGACTCCAACAGTTCTTACTGACTCTGTGCTGAGCTTTGCTGCTGATGACAAACCAATATTGTAAACAACTGCCAAGAGTGCAGAGAAAGGCAGGCATGAGAGTGTTTGCCTACCATTCTTAAAATCTGGAATTTTAGCCCTATTGCAAGGGTGGAAATGTAAAAAATCAAAGGCAAGATGTATGTATCAAGAGATCTTTGCAGTCCTCTGGGTGCTCCTGAAAAAGTCTCCTCCCCTCTCATTCATATTCTCCATTCTCCCCTCCCATTCTCTCTTGTAAGAGTATTTTTTATTCACCTGATCTAAGTACAATCTTGGAGGCTTATTGCCTCCATCTGCTAACCCAGGCATAGTCCTAGAAGCTTCTAGCCTCCATACAATCCTCCATACAATCTTATCTAGGCCTAGAATGTTTACAGCCTCTGAGACTTGTTGCTGAATAAACTCACCCTTCCTAGATCTTACTGATATCTGGCTGGCTGTATCAGTTCAGCTGTTCTAGCTCAAACTCCTCTCCAAGCTGACTGATTCAAGCTGGCTTCTCTCCCTTGGCCTTTCCTGAAATGCTCTGCTTGGCTTCATACTAACTTTGGCAATATGTTCTAATCTTCTGGCTCCTTCTCATTCTCTGGCTCATTCTCTCTTCAACCTGTCTCTGTACAACTATCCCAGTAAAACTGCCTCTTTACCCTTTTCCTTCTCATTGCTGTTCTTTCTGAAGTAGCCTCTCTTTTCTTTCTCTTCCTATGAGAGTTGGGCATATCCTATTCTGTCCAATCTTTCTCTGATTCTCACTTTGTTCATCGTTCAATTTGACATCACTTTCAAACATGGTTGCTTCCTTCTACAAACTAACTTTACCTTCATTGTTTGGGACTAAAGATGTGTACTAAGGGTGTGTCTTTATTCCAGCCAGAGGGATTAAAAGTGTGTGCTAAGGGCTGAGCCACACCACAACTAAAAATAGGTATTTTCAGTAAATAACAAAATCTCAGAATTCACAGTGTAATCAAATATCCTCTAACATTTTCTCTCTCTCTCTCCCTCTTCTCTCCTCTCTCATCTCTCCTCCTACCTTCTTCCCTCTCTCCCTCCCACCCCCAACTTCCCTATCCAACTCCCCATTCTATTGACTCACTACTGAAAGGTCATCTGTTGATTGTTTGAACTAAAAACAAACAAAATATTTAATTAACTCCTTGGAAGGTAAATGTGAAATATTTGTGTTTAAAAATGGAAGGTCACTAAATGTTTGACACTTAGGGACAGAAAGAATCTGGAGTCAGTCTTCTCTGTTCTTCTAGTGTTCTTAAACATAATTGAAAACTCAAATACTTAAAGGAACCAGAAAAGTAATACAGCGATTGAAGAAACTACCCAACTAAAGAATATTCAATGTTAAAGGAACAGCTACTGTTTATAAAGTTCTAGTCACATAGTTTAAAAAAAATGTGGGCACGGGGCCAACAAACTGCTTGGTAGATAGAGGTGTCTGCTGCTAATTCTAAAGACCTGCATTTAATTCCCAGAACCCACAAGGTAGAAGGAAAAAACTGACACAGGCAAATTGCCCTCTGACCTCCAAAGGGTGCTACCGTAAGAGGAACAATGTGAGCCCAGTGTTGGCAGATTATCAGCTTTTCAGTGGACCAAGTGTCTGAGCATAGTGCCTTAGTCAGGGTTTCTAGTGCTGAGAGAAAATGGCTTGGCCAAAATCAACTTGGCGAGGAAAGGGTTATATTTCAGTTTACAGTTCCACATCATAATCTATCACTGAGGAGAGTCAGGCAGGGCCCAAAAGTCAAACAGAACAGAAACCTAGGGGCAACAACGTTGATGCAGAGGCCATAGAAGACCACCTGCCCAGGGGAGCTACCATCCACAATGGGTTGGACCTTCTCAAAGCAATCAGATTAAGAAAATGCACCACAGACTTGCAAACAGGCAAATCCTAGGAAGGCATTTCCTTAGTTGAGTGTCCCTCTCCCCATACATCTCTAACTTACATCAAGTTGATATCCAATACAATTGTGCATACTTGCAGCACTCAGGAAGTAGGGATAGGAGAATCAAGTTATAGTCTGTGGTGGGCTAATTATGGGCAAGACTATCTCAAAAGAAAATCTACTGCCAGAGATTTTCTAATTGGTAAATAATAATAAAATTCAAAACAAAATACCTATAAGCTACCAACTTAGAATTTGGGCTTCATTTACCTATAGAAAAAACAAATAGAATTTGCATTTTTTATTTATTTTATGTATGTGTGTACACTGTCACTGTCTTCAGACACATCAGAGGAGGGCATTGGATCCCATTATAGATGGCTGTGAACCACCATGTGATTACTGGGAATTGAATTTATCACCTCGGGAAGAGCAGCCAGTGCTCTTAACCGCTGAGCTATCTCTCCAGCTCAAGTTTGCATACTTTTAACATTAGAGAGAGATCTAATTTAAAATATAAGTTTAAGAAACTTCTATAGGCATACCTAAGACAGAAAAGAGAGAGATACAGGCTAGAAACGTGGAGAACTCTGTAGAAAAACATGGAGGAAAGCCAAATAGTGATGCAGCATACAGGAGAGCCAAGTTGTTGAGGGTCAGGCAGCACGGTGCCTACTTAGAATAACAGTCAAACAAAACTTATTAATTTGATTGCTTTTTAATATATTATGTGGCACAATTAAAAATCAACTGAAAATGGTGAAAAAGAAAGTACAGTTGTGTGACAAAACCAAATACTAATTTATCCACAGTAGCATGGAATTTGATTTATTCTGTTGGTTTTTCCAAGTATATCTTCTTTTTAGAAGACTATGGCAGATTAAAGGAGTGTTTGACAATAAGAACAGTGCAGACAGGCTGGAGAGATGGCTCAGCAGTTAAGAGCACTGACTGCTCTTCCAGAGGTCCTGAGTTCAATTCCCAGCAACCACATGGTGGCTCACAACCATCTGTAATGGGATCTCATGCCCTCTTCTGATGTGTCTGAAGACAGCTACAGTGTACTTATATACATAAAACAAATGTGGGGGGGAGGAAAGGAAAGGAAAGGAAAGGCAAGGCAAGGCAACAACAACTGTGCAGTCTTCTTCCTGATTCTGAGATGGGGGGGTATGGAGAAGTTGAAGTCTGCCCTTCCCCCTTGCAGAGAACTTCCTAACCCAACCCACTTCTTTGTTCCTCTTACAGATATTGATCTTACACATGAGGTTTTGTTTTCAGCAAAGCTAGATTATGAAATCCCTAAGAGTCTGCCATTCATGTTGTTTGAATGTTGACAATATTGGACAGGCTTCATCTTTAGAAAGCATCCCCTCTACAGCAAGTTCAAAAAGTAACTTACAACAGGTTACTTTCCAAATATAGGTTTAAAATTCTTAAAGAGAGGTTAATGACTACCAAGAAATAAACAAATTGTTGTTTTTTAAGCCACCAAGTCTTGGCAGTTTTTACATGCAACAGTAAATAAATATAAATACTAGTACATAGTAAATGGGATGGAAACATTAAGCAATACCGTTAACTGGAATTGTGTAAGTCTTCGAAACCAGGTTGTGCTACCCAGGTTGCATCAGTGGGTCTACTTGGGAAAAGGATCTAGTATGAATCTAATGGTATTGTTAACCTCTCACTGAAGTGCAACTTAAGAAATTATTTGCTAACATGGGCAGATACTTTCAAGCACTTGGATGTTTCAGAAAAGCCGAACAGCATACATAGAAGTGGTAACCAGTGGTTCTATGCTAAATTAGTTGATTTTACAAATGTCTGGGTTTTTTATTGGATATTTTCTTTATTTACATTTCAAATGTTATCCCCTATCCTGCCCCCCCACCAGGAACTCCCTATCCCATCTCCCCTCCCCCTGCTTCTATGAGGGTGTTCCCCTACCCACCCACCCACTCCTGCCTCCCCTCCCTCAAATTCCCCTACACTGGGGCATCAAGCCTTCACAGGACCAAGGACCTCTCCTCCCATTGATCCCTGACATGGCCATCCTCTGCTACAAATGTGACTGGAGCCATGGGTCCCTCCATGTGTACTCCTTACATTGTGTAGTTATACCTTCTGTGACTCAGCCTATTGTGTCACCTTTAATAATATTCTTTCATAGTTTAAATCAAATTTTACTTTTTCTCCCAATACCTGTGAATTTTGTAGGAATTTGTCTACAAGATAACAATATACATAGCAATTCAATTCCAAGATCACCAGATAATGAAGTTTGTTTCTATTCAAGAATGCTCTAGGATGCATTTTCTGAAATCTTTTCTGCCTGCTGTTTGCATTATGAGTGTCTCTCAAATTAAGAAGGACCAGGATTTTATCTATTTGCTAGGTGATTGGTTTACTAATTAAAAACTTGATTGTGCGACCTGTATATGTAAAGATAATGTTACATTACCAGGAAAGCTGTGGGGAAAGTACACTTTAGTGCTCCGATGTTTTCCTTGAAAAAAAAGGTCATTTGTTTAACGAGGGAGGAGAGCTGTAGACACTATAGTTGACCAAAGTAAAAGCTGTTCTTTTCCAAGCTAGAAAGTTATCTGAGGCTGACGTCAGTGTGCAGATGCCAAAGTGTAATCGTAAGAAGACAGCGCAGCAGGCATGCACTTTGAATGCAGAGAACAGAATGAGATCTTAGAAAACTATCTGAATAACATCACTTTATTTAAAACTAGTTAACTTTGCCAGGCAGTGGTAGCACACGCCTTTAATCCCAGCACTTGGGAGGCAGAGACAAGAGGATTTCTGAGTTCGAGGCCAGCCTGGTCTACAGAGTTCTAGGACAGCCAGGGCTACAGAGAAACCCTGTCTCAAAACAAACAAACAAACAAACAAACAAAAAAACAACAACAAACTAGTTAACTTTAAGTTTTACAGAATAACTCATTGTGTGGTTGAGGGCAATACACTGCTGTGTAACAATAAACAATTACTAATTATTAAGACAACTATATGCTCAGTTTGAATGGCTTCATGTTACTGCTTTAAAGCTTGACTGTGATAGAAATGTTCATGGTTACAATATAATGTATCCTTAGGTACCAGTGCTATGCAGTAAGACCCATTTCAAAAACAGATCTTTTTGTATCTTATCTTAAGTAGTGCACCTACTCATTTACATCTTTTACTTATCAGCTTTTCTTTTTTTTTTTTCTTCTTTTCTTCTGATTTTAAAATAAAACAAGATTCCATATTTTAAAATGCTTTAGGACTTCTTGCTATGTCACCAAAAAAGTGGACTATCAGTTCCTTTATCTCTATGATTTATACATCTATGGATGTTTGTTTTTGTTTTGAGATAGAATTTCACTGTGCAGTCCATCCTGAGCTGAAGCTCAGGATCCCCCTCACCAGCTTCCTGATGCTGGATGGCAGGCACTGTGCCACCATATCAGCTTCGGTATATGTATGTGATCTTAAGACTACCATCGAGGGGACTGGAGTGGTGCTTGGCAGGTGAAGAGCACTTGCTGCTTTTGCAGAGGCCCCAAGCTCAGTTCTCAGCACCTACATGGCTACTCACAGATTAACTCAGGTTGCAGGGGACCTTAGACCTCTTCAGACCTCTGGAGGCACTGTACACACATGGTAAAAATGCATACATCCAGGCAAAACTCATAAACACATAAAAAATATGAATCTTAAAAAACAATACCATCAATCCCAAATCTTTTTTGTTAACCATAGTTAGTAGTTATCAGTGGCATCTGTAAGCAGCAGATATATTAGGGCACATCTCTGAGAGACAGTTATAAAAAAGTTGTAGATTCCTGTTTCTTTGAATTAATTTTGAAAATCATACTTGTAATCCAATCCATTATTTAAAATGTAATTTAAAAAGTGGAATTCTACAGCAAAACACTTGGATACATCCTTTTAAGGTAACAGCAGTCTATTCACTCATCAGATGCAGAAATGTGTGATGACAAAGGTGATTTGAAACCATGCCTAGAATTCCCAGAATGCCATGGCGAGGAGTTCAGACTAATATTATCCTCTAGTCTCTAAGGAGTATTCAGTATTCAGCTGTCAGGAACTTACAGCAAGGATATAAGGAGGCCTGAGAGATTGACAGGCCCTTAGTGAGCTAGCACAAAAGGCAGTTTAGAGAGAAACGCTGGAAGGCACTAAAAACTGCTAACTGAATGCTTGAGACGAGAGAATGCAGATGGGTGAAGCAAGCCGGAGGAAGAATTGGCTTCCTGTGTGCGGGACAGCCACTGGTCAGTCCAGGCAGCTGCAGCCATGCAAGAATGCTGTCAGCACATCTTTTGTTCTATTTTGTTTTCAAGAAAATTATAAATTTGAACATTACATAAAATTTCTTCTTTTGATTTAACTAAAAAAATTAAAATCGTGTACAAGGGGATTCAGTAGGTAAAATGCCTGACGGGTTAAAAACAAGGAACAAATTTCAAATTCTCAACAGCCATATGAGAGCCAGGCTTGGAGATGTAGGCCTCTTACCCCTCCCTGCCTTGTAGGGGTAGAGACGTGTGGGTCCTGGAGGATTACTAGTTAGCTAGTCTAAAGGAAACAATGAGTCCCAGGTTTAGTGTCAGACCCTGTTTCAAAATATTAAGTAGAAAAAGATAGCAAAAGAAGATGTCCAAAGTCATCCTCTGGTTTCTACATAAATGTTAAGAGTCAATTTCTGTTCTCCTCTCTGTCATAAACACACACTCTCCCATCAACCCCTTAAATAACCAAAACAAAATGTGCAAGCTACATTCAACTGATACAATGTTAGCTTCACAACCTCTCACTTTTAACTCTGACTATAAATTCTTATGGTGTATTACAGTAGGTCTGGTGGTTTGAATTGAGAATGTTACCATTAGGCTCATATATTTCAATACTTGGTCCCCAGTGTGGACTTGTTAGATTGATGTCATCACTGAGGTGGGCTTTGAGGTTTCAAAACTTCATGCAATTCCCAGTTGGATCTATCTCTCTGCCTGTGGTTGTTGTCTTAACATGTAAGCTATCAGCTACTGCTCCAAGGTTATGCCTGCTGCCATGCTTCCTGCCATGATGATCATAGCCTAACCCTCCAAAATTGTAAGCAAGCCCCTAATAAGCCCTTATTTTTTATAAGTTGCCTTAGTCATGGTGTCTCTTCACAGAAATAGCAGTGAAACTAAGATATAAGAGGAAAGCCCTAAAATGGGAACTAGATGTAAATTTGAATTCCAGCTTATTCTGAGATCTTAAATGTCTGGGATTGTGATAAGTAAAGACAGAAGGGGGTGGTAAACGTAAAGCACCTGTTAGAGTGGCAGGCACGTAATTGCACAGTGAGTTCTGGTGGGGTGAAGAACAGGAGGGATTTCAGCTGCATATTGCATGTCTGCGTCACCAGTCTCTGCATATGCATGCAAGTACAGAAGAGATGCAGCTCCAGGCGCACGGGGCTTAGTCAGATTCCACAGTCAGGCCAGCACGCATATTACTATCCTGTACTACCTGTTATCTATAATTCTAGCTAGAGCAGGAAGCAAGTCTTCCATTTACTGACTTTCACTCCACGGAACATGTAAGCAAAAAAAAAAAAAATGTTCATCTAAAGATACATGCATAAATGCATACACATAAATACATGTGTATATTTAGTGCTGTTGAATGAACCTAAGACCTCACACATGCTTGTCAAGCATCCTACCACTGAGCAAAATACCTCTAAAGATCTGTGTAAATGGGTTTTCTTTTATATATAATCAATACTAATTACTGCCCTTCACAATGCTAAAATGCCTTTTCACCCAGATTAACAATGAGAAAGAATGTTCTCTGTGAATTAGCTAAGTTCTGTATTTTTCTGTGCCCTTCCACCTCCTTGGAGCCCCTCAGGAGTTCTAGTCCTTGTTCTGGTAATCACTTGGCTGCTTGATACTGACATGGGTTTCAGTGGACTATAATAAATTTATTAGGGCATGGACTATTAGCTGTATGGTGGAAATTAGAACGTTTTGAGGTCCTTGCAGCATACTATAATTGGAAAATTCAGAACTCATGACTATTTTTATGAGTAACAAAAACTGATTTTATCAACTGCTTATCCCTAAAACATACTTTGTAAATAGATTATTCTTCTAGTTTAGTTTTGCTTAGGCAGCGCTCTTTCCTTTATTCTAGTCAGCATTGTTGACATTTTTGAGAAGTCATAGACTTCATGGGGCTCTGTGGAGGAGCTGCTGAATTACAGAAGAAATTATTGCAACAGGAAGTGAATTATGTGCTATAATAAACACTCAGTGACTCAATAGATTCCTTTTCTATCTGGAGTACAAGTGTTTTGTTTTTAATTTTTCTAGCTTTATAGTTGTCCTTGTGGTCACAGATAGATTTTTCAGTGATTTTTGAGAGATGTAAAGAGAAACCACATTCAAAGAAGGTTTTGAGTATTGGGGTAATGAAAGCAGTCAACAGAATGCTGTAGTGTTGATGGTGAGGGACCGCAATGAAGAAGCCAGAGAATATCTGCAATGCCTGGGAGAAACTGCTCTGTTTTCTTATACTCTTGGACGATATTTTCAGCTAATAAAACTAGATTTAGAATTGTAATCTTAGAAAGAAACCTGAAAATATGTAACTAATATTGGAGTTTTGTCTGTTGCTAAATTATGTACCCGAAGATCTAGGCCTACAAGTGAATTCTCACATTTACCAGCTTTTGTTGTGCAAACTTTGTTGCTTAATTTAAAACTATTGCTTAAATAAAATTGGCACAGCCATTTATAGGAGGAATTAGAGGTAGATGGGTTTTGAGTTACCTGGTTAGGGTGAAGGAGAAGTGAGAGGAGAACCATGAGGAGGGAGAAAAAGGTGGAAAGAGGAGGAAGCCACCATAGGGGAAGGAATGATGGAAACATAGCCATGAGGGCTAGCTAGCTAGAGTAAGAGCTGCCCAGATTATAACTCAGGGTTATTGATGGGAAAGGGTATTCTAATAGCCTAGAGGGTAGATATCTGCCCAGCTCTAGTGCTGACTAAGACTTATTATACATATAAAATTTGTGTGTTTTCTCTGTGAACTGAATGATCAAAGCAGGGTAGAAGCTCCAGACTGACATTAAATATCTCTACAACTAATCTCTTAGAAGTTGGCAAGCCGGGCGTGGTGGCGCACGCCTTTAATCCAGTACTTGGGAGGCAGAGACAGGCGGATTTAAGAGTTCGAGGACAGCCAGAGCTACACAGAGAAACCCTGTCTCGAAAAACCAAAAAAATAAAAAATAAAAAAAAAAAAGAAAAGAAGTTGGCAAGTTGTCTTTGTATCTCTGATATTTGCAGGCAGCAATATAATTGAGATAGGCATTTCCAAAAATGGATATCTGTAAATGATAAAATGTTCAGGGCTTGATAGTGTAGCTCATTAGTAGGGTACAAGTTTCAAATGACATCCCAACACCCACATCAGGCAGCTCAGAGCCACCCATAACTCCCAACTCCAGGTGTTTCAGCACCCTCTTGTGGCCTCAACAGGCACCTGTACTTACATGCTTATACCCATACTCAGACACACATTGGGTGGGTGAGGAGGTATAAAATGAAGCATTGAAAAAAATTGAAGAAGACAGAATCAATGTTATAAAAATAACTATATTAGCAAAAGCAGTCTACAGATTTAGTATAATCACCATCAAAATTCTACTGACATTCTTCACAGAATTAGCAGAAACAATCTGTAAATTCATCTGTAAGCACAAAAGACCATGAATAGCCAAAGCAATCCTAAGGAGAAAGAGCAATGCTAGTGATACCACAATATCTGACCTCAAAATATATTAGGAGCCATCGTAGCAAAAAGAGTAAGTGGCACAAACCAGACACATAGACCAGAGAAGTGGGAGAGAGGACCCAAGTAAGCACAGACAACTACAGTCACTTAATTTTAAACAAAGCTGTAAAAAAGATTATATTAAAAAAAGATTCTTTAATATTCAGTACTGTAAAAACTGGGTATCTACCTATCAAAGAATGAAACTATCCCTATCTCTCAAGATGCACAAAAATCAATTCAAAATAGGATGAAAGATTTTAATGCAACCAGTCTCGATGAAGAAAATGTGATATATATGATGGACATTTTCATCCATAAAGAAAAATAAATTCAAAAAGACTCTTTCCTATATAATCCAAACATTTTGCTTACTCACTCGCTCTCTCTCCCTCTTTCTCTCTCTTCCTTCCTCCATCCATCCCTCCTCTCTCTCCATCTCTCTTCCTCTTCTCTATCTACAGACACTCCTTTTCTCTTTCTCTTTCCCCTCCCCCACCTTTCCCCATGTTGATTCTCCTGGCCTCAGTCCTTGGGGCTCACCTGAGATCAGCTTCTCAGTAAACCTGCCTTTAATATTAGGGAGGGAGGGAAGGAGGGAGAGAAAGAGAGGAAGGAAGGAATGAACGAACGAACGAAGGAACAAAGGAAGAAGTTAAACTCAAAGACAAATACATTTTTCCATATGTATGTGCCTGTAGGTCATGAATCCAGAAAGAGGATCATGAGGGGATGGAAGAGCTATTAAGGGAAAAAGTAGGAAACAGCAATGGGAGATTGTGTGTGTGTGTGTGTGTGTGTGTGTGTGTGTGTGTGTGTATTTGTTACTTTTCTGTAGCCATAAAAATACTGATTAAGGATGTTGAACATTTTTTCAGGTGCTTCTCTGCCTTTTGGTATTCCTCAGTTGAGAATTCTTTGTTTAGCTCTGTACCCCATTTTTTAATGGGGTTATTTGATTTTTTGGAGTCCAGCTTCTTGAGCTCTTTGTATATATTGGATTTTAGTCCCCTATCAGATTTAGGATTGGTAAAAATCCTTTCCCAATCTGTTGGTGGCTTTTTTGTCTTCTGCCTCTGTTTTTGAGACATGATCTCTTGCAGATTTCACTAGACTGGCTGCCCAGTGAGAAATCCCAGGAGCCTCCTAGGTCCACCTCTAATGTGATGAGATTGTAGGCATATGTATCACACCCACCTTTTTGCAGAGGGGCTGGGGATCTAAAACCAGCATCTATCTCATGCTTATCAGTAAGCATTCTACTGACTGGGCCATCTCCTGGTAACTTCTTTACATTTTTACCATAGCATAATTGACTTTTTTTATGAAATGTAAGCACTTGTAAGTATATCATCATATTAAACATTTTACTATCAGCGTGATACTCAAGTGTGTTAATAAGGTGCTGACCATTTGGCTTTTTTCTTTCTACAATGAGTGTTAAAGTCACTAACTCTATAAGAAGTAGCTACAGAAAAAATTCCCCAATAAACTGTGTACATGTTCGTGTGTGTGTGTGTGTTTTCCTCAGACCTTGGATTACATGCATTGGACTACTGTATCTTGCTTTATGTAAGGGCTGGTCACCAAAACCCAGATCTTCACACTTATGCTCTAAACAGAGTACACCAAGTACTCTAAACTATCTAAGCCTTTTAGCTGAGCTTTGGAACTACTTGCAAGTTATATAGTGAGAAAGCTACAAATAGCTCACAAAATGTCTTCATTTTTTATACCATGACACATTCCTGCCTTTTATCTATTGTACATATTACACTTAGGCCCCAGAAGTAGTACCTTGTTTGTATCTACTATTAGTTTTGTTTGTTCCGTTCTCCTGATGATGCTGTTTATCCTCTCAGCTCCCAGTGCTGTTATAAACACAGTTATAGTTTAGTCAGTCGTCACTTACTGTGTGACTGTCTCCCCACAAAGACTAGAAACTTTCTACACGGGAACATCATAGTGCATGACAGTGAATTCATGAAAATACAGGTTTCTCCTTATTTCTAAATTTAGGTTTAAGAATCTCTAATTAAATATTTAAATTCCTAAATTCATAAATATATTAATGAAAGAAATACCAAACTTATATGCTACTATAATGTTAAAAGTAACTCAGTATTTTCAAAACTGTCAAACAAAAGGATCGAATCAGGTATTGATTCTGGTTGTGTGCATGCATGTGGGCATATGCATATGTATATATGTGCTCACATTTAATATAATGGTATGTAGCCAAAATTGATCTTGAACTTACAACCAATCCTAAATGTTGAGATTGCAGGTATGTCCTGCCATGCCTGTCTGAATTTCATGTATGCTAGGTCACATAACAGTCTTATTCTTCTTTTCTTATATAGGTATATATAACTCACCAAACAATTGTTGAAGGAAACTCTCTCCGTATAGCAATACCTCAGGTAGTAAGTACATAAGGAAGTAATACTCAATCAAAACACTGTGCCTTACAGCTCCTCGTGGTGAGTAGTCTCACCCATCAGTAGGTCAGCAGCTCTAACATCACAGGAGACAATACTAGGCATACTCCTTAAGATGGTACCATCTGTGGAGTATTCTTGCCAGACAGTCCTGAACCTAACCAGACCATTAGACATTACCAATTCATAGGAAACACAGGAGCACTCTACTGTGGTCAGCAACTACTATAGAGCAGATAAATGGTCCTTTTTTTCAACTAAGTTCAGCTTAGAACATAACTTGAATAGAACTGTTCTCAGTGATTCTCAGACTAATGCGAATATCTACCTTTATTTGGATCCTACAAGATTAACAAGACTGTAATTAAACAAGACTGTAATTAAACAATACTGTAAAAGTAACACCAAAGAAGATGGGAAAGAAAATTTTCTTACACTTTAAAGGCAATTGGAAATTTGAACCCCAACTTGAGATTTTTTACATTAACATAACAAAATATAAACAGCTCTTATTTCTATTTTGAATAGTGGATTTGCAGAAACTCTTCATGAAACATTTTTTTATTGGAACAACTGATGATCAGCAAACCATCAGCTTATTGGTACAGTTGATAATATTTCTTGAGACCTCTCGCAAGTATTCCATACACTATTAAGCAATATTGAAATTCAGACAGGCATGGTGGCACACCCCTGCAATCCCAGCATTTAGGTGGAGGCGGGATGATTGTAAGTTCAGATCAGTTTTGGCTACATACCAGGTTTTAAATCAGATAAGACCTGATCCACAGAAGTGGCACTGAAGCCAACAGGCACATGGTGGCATTTGACTTGTGTATTGATGTCTGGGCATCATTGTCTGTTTTAGCAAAGAGTTGGAAACAACCTTACCTGGAACAGAGAAATGTATATTCTTATGGTAGAATTCCCAAGCTGGGCAGTGGTGGCTCTTGGGAGGCAGAGGCAGGAGGACCTTTATGAATTCAAGGCCAGCCTACTGTACATATGTTCCAGGACATCCAGAACTACATAGAGAGATGCTGCCTCAACACTATAGCTTCCATAGCGAGATTTGTTTGTTTTCTTTGCAGGGGAGGTTGCAAGGGTGGAGGGATGGGAAAATGAGTGGGATTTGGATGCATGATGTGACATTCACAAAGAATCAATAAAAAATGGGAGAGGGAGAGGGAGAGGAGAGAGAGAGAGAGAGAGAGAGAGAGAGAGAGAGAGAGAGAGAGAGAGAGCCCAGCTCTAGTTCAGTGCCTCAGTTTTCTCATGTTCCTGAAATAAGTAGTACCCTGTGTCAGTGGGTCTTAAAACTGCTTTGAGTACTGAATGAATAAATATAGTAAGGAAATCCTCAGCACCTTAGATAGTTCTACTTTATTCTCAAAGATCATTACCTGTCTGTGGCATCAGACCTGCCAGCTAGCGTCTTCCATGAATTGGGCTTCCTTTCGACTGCCCTAAGTGGAGCTGTGAGCCAATTCTAGCCACACAGGCTTTAGACAGTTCTGCATACTCACGTAACTCCAGACCGTCTCAGATGATTTGTGTCCACGTATGTGAGTTTGAGTTGGGCCTGCTGTCTGAGTACCACAAGTCTATTCTCCACATCCTGTCTCATGCTGGGTCTACAAAGCTCTTTTGAATGCTTTGTAGAAAATGAATGGCATTGCTTAAGCTAGTAACTTCGGGGCTATTTTTTCTAGATAAGGAAGGAAGTCAACACATTTTTAAATATCTTACAAACTTGGATGGCAAATATAATTTGTATAATTATAAGAAGCATTATGAAGTATAAATATTTGTCCCAAAGTTGAAGGGTAAAAGAGATGTCATTTGACAAGCATTCTCTCTCACCACCCTGTCACCTCAGGAAAGTCACTAAGACCAGTTTGGGAAACTTTCCTGGAAAACGTTTGCTTCAAACCAAAGAAGTAACTAAAGTAAGAGACAGCTTTATCCATGGTCACGTATTTTCTCAGTTCACTAAACTTACGCTGCTGTCACTACTTACACTGAACCTGAAACCCTAAAGTCTTACTACATCTCTTTCCCTATAATTGTATTAAAGTTCCATTTTGTAGAATATGATCATTGTTGTGTCTCAAGGAAAGTGTAGTCAGATGTGCTAGAGCAGACCTCCATTCCTGTCACATCTTAATGTGAAGCAGGAGGCTCGTGAGTTTGAAGCCTGCCTGACAAGGTTATAATAAATTCTAGAACATCTGAGGCCCTGTTGTTTAGTTGATAGCTAGGTAGGTTGGTCAGTCGGTCCACTTCATTTCTGTGTTACTTGGACAAATATATTCTCACTGAGTCTCAGATGGACAATGAAAGCATCCAGTATTCCTTCGACCCAATTTCTGCCAAGTTCTTTTATGGTCACTAGTTGAAGTAATGATGGGCAGAAAAGGTTCCACTGCCCTCTGCTGGTTCTATGAACATGCCTGTCCATCAATGCAGTGTCCAAACTAACAAAGACAATTGAACATAGCATGAAATCACCACGAAAAAAAGGTATATTTCATGCTCCAAAAATGTAATATGTTAAGTGCTTGGGAATTAGTAATTTTTGTTTGCTTGTTTGTTTTTCAAGACAGGGTTTCTCCATATAACAGTCCTGACTGTCTTGAAATTCGCTATATAGACCAGACCAGCCTCAAACTCACAGAGATCTTCCTGACTCTGCCTCCCAGGTGCTGGGATTAAAGACATGTGCCACCCCACTGAATTAATGATTTCTTAATGTATAGCTTAATCGGCTGCTACAGCTGTATGTTGACTATCTTGTCACCACAAAACTTCCCTTAAGGATGCCACAGTTCTCCCTAATTAACAGGCTCTAGCTGTGCCTCTGGGCCCTTCTCATTCTGCTTTGCACCAGTCTTCTGTCTTTGAATGTATAATGTCATTTTGTTACAAATATTTTTTAAAGTTTTACATATTTATTTAGTTTATACATAAACAGGGAAATTATTCCAGTGGATATGTGATTAGGAAAAGAAATATGTAGCATGACTGAGAGTAATGCTTAAGGGGAAAGGCTAGGCTTCTTTAAACTGTCAGAGTCATACAGAATCTCCCAAAGCTCCTCTGAAAGACTGACAGACAGCTCAGGTTTTAACTCATCTATATCAACATCATGTTAAGACTCTAGACTATTTATAGCTGCTGTGGCTTACATTGTGCTACATTTGTAAGAAATGTTTCTGCCTTGGGTTATACTCAAGGGAAAAGCAACTTAGAATTATGTTTTGAGGGGAGAGAGGTAAGGCAGGGCATCTCTACATATTTCTGGCTTTCCTGAAGCTCACTCTGTAGACCAAGCTGACTGAACTCACAGAAATCCACCTGCCTCTGCCTCCCAAATGCTGGAATTAAAGGCATGCAACCATCACACCCATCTCAGAATCATGATTTATCTTATTTGAATTTTATGCTTTTACAATCTCTTCCAGACACATATAACATGTTTTTACCCATGCAAAATCTAAAAAGATCATATATTTATATATGAAAGCTTGGGGAGAAGAAGGGATAGGGAGTAACAGGTAAGTATGATGGGCAAGCTACCGTGGTGGGGAAAGAAACACTCTCTCAGAATAGGACGCTGGGCTGTTACTGAAATGAAGATCTAAAATATGTACGAGATGATGTATAATCCAGTCATTGGATAGTTATAGGCAAAGAATAGAAAAAAACCTGTGATTCATTGTTGTTCCGGCTGACACAGCTAGCTGAACCACACACACTTTGTCCATCATTTCCTATGGAAGACAGCCTCTGACATGAGCAAATGAGGCATCATGAAAACCAAACAAGACCTTCCCCTCTTTCTGCCTCACGGCCAGCATCTATTTATCGCCACCTTATAGAAGGACCTGTAGTGATAGCTAGTCACCCCCAAGGCAGTACACAACTCTATCTTGAAAGGAACTTTCATCATCTATGACACACACAGAGATTCTTGCAGACAAAATCACAGTCTCCTGCTTGTAAGTGTTTCAGGCTGAATTTCATGGTCTCCTGGTGCTTGCTCCAGCTTTAGGGTTGGTATGCCCTAGATCAAGAAGGGAATGACATCAAGCATAACTTCCTACTGCTAGCTTACCTAGTACACAGCCTGAAAAGTGAACTTTTACTTCATAATTTTATTTATTTATATATATATATATATATATATATATATATATATATATATATATAAAACCTTAACAGTAATAATCTCTAGTATTGAACATTTCAGAATATAACTCAGGTTACTAAACTTCTTAAAAAGAAAACTTATCAGAACTGCACTTCTAATCACACACACACACACAAACAGATTAATTCAATTACAGAAGATTAAATGGACTACATTCTTTTTTCTGTAATGTTAGCCAATATTTGCTAAGAGGTGGCAAATTATACATCCTAGCCAGAAATAGTTTTTGTGCATCTCTGTAATCTCGGTACTCAAAAGGCTAAGGCAAGAAGATTCTGGGCTAACATGGGCAGGATAGGAAGACCCTGTCTGAAAAATTAATTAATATTCTCACACCAGTAAGATGGATAGATAGATAAAGATGTTTGCCAGCAAGCCTGAAAACTTAAATTTGATCCTCAAAATCCACATGGTAGAAGGAGAGAACCTATTCTGTAGGTTGTCCTCTGGTTTCTGAACACAGGCTATAGCATGCACGTGCATGGTGCACGCATGCACACACACACACACAAATACATACATAGACAAAACAAACGTAAAACATATAAATCAAAATAGGAGAAATTTTGTATTATTAGAATTTTATTTATTTATTTATCTATCTATTTATTTATTGGTTTTTCGAGACAGGGTTTCTCTGTATAGCTCTGGCTGTCTTGGAACTCACTCTGTAGACCAGCATGGCCTCAAACTCAGAAGTCCACCTGCCTCTGCCTTCCAAGTGCTGGGATTAAAGTTGTGCACCACCACTGCCCGGCCATATTATTAGAATTTTATGTTTAGATTATATTGGGTTTTAGCATGCATCCCAGTTATAACTGTATCCCACCTTGTACACACCAGAGTAGTACATATTTCTGGTATATTCTATAATTCATAGAACTATATTAATTCTACAATTAATATTATAACCATGCTCATTGGGATAGGGAAAGTAACTAAAACTTGAAAGGATTTAATACAGAGACTGCAGTTGGCAATTGAACGTGAATACAGTGCTGATTACTAAGCCTTACATAAATCTTTTTATCACCTCTGCAATTAACTATAGCACCTGTGTCCTTCTGAACTGTCATAATCTGCCAGCATTGTGCTGATACATATTATGTGCTCTCGTAGAAACTTGCCCCTGGAGTCAGCCAGTTTGCCTACACCTGTGTACAGGACCACCCCATTTGGACAAATCAGCAGTTTTGGGAGACAACTTTTTACAATGCAGTACAGGAGCAGGTTCGCTCCCTGTATCTCTCAGCAAAGGACGACAATCATATCCCACATCTGAAGCAGAAGGTAAGAGAAGAACAGACGGTACATGTGTGTGCTTAGGATTGACTTGAAGGAAAGCTCAGGCAGATGTTCTGAGGTTAAAAGGATTCTACCCACTTGATTGCTGAGTGTTAAGGTGGGTGTCCCGTGGTGAGCATCTTTCTTCCTTTGATTCTGGCACTATATTTTTCCATAATGACTCATACTATAGTTCTTTAGCACTAGAATTGTTAAATGTTAATGAGAAATTCTTGTAAGCAATTGGAAAAAGTTGAATAGAAAAAGACATACCTAAAACAGTCCAAAGTGTAAGTCTCTAACTGCTTACTTCCTTGAAGAAATGCCCAGTTTAGCTCAGATTAGATTGTTTTTACCTACCATGCACAAGGCCCTGAGTTCAGTTCCCAGCATTAGAAGAAAGAAAAAAAAAAGTGAAGTCAGCTGACTATAAAGATAAATGTAAAGTTCAGTAGTCCTGTTCAAAAATGCATCAGCAATAATGTAAGTCTTCCTTTAGGATTATTCTGTATGCTATATATAATATATATGTAGCATTTGCTATGTATACATGTATTTAAATATCAGGAATATTAAAATACTCTATATTTTAAATGTCATGTACTAGCTCTCTGTTCTTAGACTAGCTTGTCACATTACCCCCACATTTCCTCATTTGTAAAATGTGTAGATGTCATTACTGTAAGATTTTCCTATCTGGTATGTATAAGGCTTATAAAGAGTTCTTGGCGATGTTAAGTGATAAGTATTAAAGTCATTCTCATGAAGTGACTTAAAGCAGCCTAAAAGACTCAGTGTTGACTCACCCGAAAGTGAACTGCTGTGGGGGAGTACATCACTGCAGATTCTGTCCATCATCTTCTACTTGAATTTATCTCTAGAGTGTGGATTATCCTAGGCATCTGAGAAAAGCTACATAGTCATAGCTGCATCATCTTAAACATATTCTGGTTTATTATTCAGGAGAAGAATAAAAATTTTGATAGCAAATAACATTGACACATTTGATCGTTATTGCTCAAATTTCATTAATATTCAGATTTGCTGTTGTTGTTAAAAGACTAAATGTACCTCTTACGGTATAACTTGTAACTGATGCAGAAACTGTTGGACTGGAGCCTCACTCAGACTGTTAATATGCCTTTGCTGATTTTTAACCAGCTGTGGTTGCTGGTATTGATATATCCACAAAGCATTCATACAGCAAATGTGTCACAGCTGCTGTGTCCCTATCTCTGAGCCCTAGATTAGATACAATATGTTTTAGAGCTCCATGGATAGATAAAATACTATGCAGATGTGTGTTGCTATTACCAGTTATCTCTTCTGTCTTCCCACAGTTACCTACATATTTCTGTATATTATGTTTTACAAGAAGATTTATCCATACTTTTTGTGTCCTTGATCATTCCATTTCCTCTCAAAGAGCAGGAGAGAAAAAAAAACGATACTTTTAGAGGTGCTACTGAAGTGTCCTACAAGGGCATATATGGGCAGTCTTTTAATTTTTGTAACTAGCAACTTCAAAGAGGTAAAACCACAGAGTCGACTAAGTGTGCACTTGGTGAGATGCTAGAGAGAGAAACCTGCATCTGTATTTTGCTGTTTCTTTGGGTTTGCCATGTGGTACCAATGAAGTTCTGTGGGCCAGGGAAACAACTCCAGTGTGCTGTACGGGGTTGTTATGCTGATACAGGTACTTAACAGATGCTTCCCATCATTTCCAAGAGAGTCAGCCTGAGATGCTGACGCACACTAGTAATCCCTGTGCTTGGGAGGTAAGGGCAGGATCAAGAGTTCACAGTCATTTCAGCTATACAGCAAATTCAAGATGAGGCCCTTTCTCAAAATAAAAAAAGAAAGCCATTTTCCTGATCTTTACATGTTTTCTTGATAGTTTCCTTTAAAATAGTATATACTGATAAAATATACTAAAAGATACCGAATATCCCAAGAGAAACCCTACATTTAAGACATGGACAGCTTTCAGCCCCTTCCGTGTCTGTGGAGCAAACCTAAAGTGATGGTTATTCACCCTTGGTTTGTTTGGCTTTATTTTCTGGGGTAAGCTTCCGGATGGCCAGTATCAGGAGAAGACAGCAATGGACTTGGCAGCTGAGCAGCTTCGCCTTTGGCCTACTCTGAGCAAGTCAACTCAGCAGGAGCTGGTGCAGCACGAGGAGAGCACCGTCTTCAGCCAGGCCATTCACTTTGCAAACCTCATGGTTAACCTGCTAGTTCCACTAGACACTAGTAAAAACAAGCTTCTTCGAGCATCAGCTCCAGGAGACTGGGAAAGTGGGAGCAACAGCATTGTCACAAACAGGTACTGAGATGGAGACACAGCTCCTCCTCTTATATCTCCACAGCAGCGGAGCAAATGGTGCTATAAATGTTTCAGAATTGACTGTTTTCCCCATTTCTAACTGCTCAGCCCTTCTGTTTAAAAAAAAAAAAAAAAAACAGCCAACTTACCTTCATCCTATTTAATCTGCCCCCCACACCTACACCTCTGCACCTCTACACCTCTGCACCTCGGCACCTCTACACCTCTATTCTTTTGTCTCAAGACCTAATCTTTCAAAAGTCTATACACTGATGTGGCTCACTAGTTTCATTCGGCTAATAAAGAAAATGCTCTGAAAATGCTGGGGAGGAACTTCTTGTCACAGTGATTATTTTTGGCCCTCTTATTTCTCAGTTTATATATAGAATTTGTCTAATTATGTTTTTTCAATTATTTTTCACTGCTATGACCAAGATACCTGAGAGAATTAAGAAAGGTGCTTATTTTCAAGGTTTTCAGTCAGTTCAGTCCATTATTGTTTTGTCCCCATGAGCTTGGGCAGAACATCATGGTAGCAAGAGTTTGTGGCAAGAAAAACTTCACCGCATTTCACATAAGAATCAGAGAGAAGGGCCTGCAGGAAGAAACCAGAGCAAGACGCTGGCACAAGGATACACTCCCACCCCAACGATTCACTTCTTCCCAATCCTCTTCTTTGATACCTCCCAATAGAACCATCTTATTATAAATATTCAGAGGCATCCAGAGCTGTCCATGACTCTATAGGTGTATTTCATATTCAAACCCTAAGGTAATGTTCTCAGCCTTAACTTTCTTCCCAGTTCTCTACTGAGTTCCCGTGTCCCAAGAATAAAACAAGAGTCTTTGCTCTGAGCTGAACAGGAGCCTTATGCCAGTAGGCTGTGATTCTGACCTTTGCTCCCTTAATTCTTCTGTCAGCTAGCCTGGCCTTTGTACTGCCTGCCACTCATCCTCAGGCACAGTGCCGATTGTTACTGCCCACCTGTCTGCAGCAGTCCCAAGGATCTCTCTCTTGCTTTACATTGTTGACCAAGTGTTACCCTTCACATAGGCTTGGCCCTTTTTTAAGTGTACGGATTTTTTTTTCACTTTGATTGGTTGGTCCCCCCACGCCTCCATGGTGTTTTCTATAACTTTGATTTCTTCCCATTTTCTTTTCTCACTTACTTTTGATTTTGGTTTATTAGGGGATGGTTTGGGGTTAGATTTTGGGTTTTTTTGAGACAAGATCTCACTAGGCTAGCCTCAAGCTTACACTGGAGCTATCCACCTCCCAAGCTATACTACCGCATTATAATGGGACATATTTCACATGTGCATGTTATCTGTGTCCTTGCTTGTGGTGTTCGTTGTTTGGTTCTCTGCATCTTTACAGACAGTGGGTGCTAGGAAACAATATTTACCTGGATAGATGAGAGAGAGAGAGAGAGAGAGAGGGAGAGAGAGAGAGAGAGAGAGAGAATGTGTGTGAGTGTGTGAGTCAGTATGTGAGTGTGTGAGTGAATGAGTGAGTGTGTGAGTGAGTGTGTAAGTGAATGAGTGAGTGAGTGAGTGAGTGTGTGTGAATGAGTTAAGTGAGTGAGTGTGTAAGTGAGTGTGTGAGTGAGTATGTAAGTGTGAGTGAGTATGTGTGAGTGAATGTGAGTGTGTGAGTGAGTGAGTGTATGAGTGAGTGTGTGAGTGTGAGTGAATGTGTGAGTGAGTGAGTATGTGAGTGAGTGAGTTGTGAGTGAATGAGTGAGTATGTAAGTGTGAGTGAATGTGTGAGTGTGTGAGTGAGTGTGTGAGTGAGTGTATAAATGAGTGAGTGTGTGAGTGAGTGTGTGAGTGTGAGTGAATGTGTGAGTGAGTGAGTGTGTGAGTGAGTGTGTGAGTGAGTGAGTAAGTGAGTGTGTGAGTAAGTATGTGAGTGTGAGTGAATGTGTGAGTGTGTGAGTGAGTGTGTGAGTGAGCGAGTGAGTGAGTGAGCACAGCAGCAGCGTTAGCTCAGCAGCAGCAGATGCTGCAGTGCCTTGCTAGCTGTGGTTCTCATAAGCTGCTGTCAGACTCCTTCAGGCCGCTCTGAATTTTCTTTTAATTCTCAGTCCTTCTGCTCCATTTTATTTCAAGTGTGTTATTTTGTCTTACGTGAGTTTATCACCTGCAGAAAAATATGGCTTCATGGTGGCTCTAAGAGTTATGATTCACTGCAGAGATTAGGGTGCAGGGGAGCAGGGAGAGAGACAGTCTCGTTCCTGCATCTTGAAAGGATTCATTGCCTGCCTACCTTGGTCCATGTCCCCCAGTCACTAGCCCCACAGTCACTTTCCTCCAGCTTCTCTGTATTGAGTAACTGGGAAGGACAAGGTGTTCATAAGGTTCTGGAGCAGATCTAAGTGACATAGTCCTCCTTTGCTTTATTTTCTGTGGCTTCTAAGTTCCTTTTGGGAGAGTAATAGAGGATATTGTATACAATAATAAATCTTACTGACACTTATAGAAAAAAACCGGAGTTATACTGTCTGTCCCACTGATCATACAGCTCTTCTAGCAAGTGTCACTTCCTCTGGATAGATGAATACACTCACATTCACTCACACTTACATACTCACTCACACTTACATACTCACTCACACACTCACTTACACACTCACTCACTTAACTCATTCACACACACTCACTCACTCACACACTCACTCATTCACTTACACACTCACTCACACACTCACTCACATACTCACTCATTCACTCACACTCACATACTGACTCACACACTCACACACATTCTCTCTCTCTCTCTCTCTCTCTCTCTCATCTATGTTGTCTCCCCCCCGCCCCTTCTTCTCTTAATTTGAGGCCTGGCCATGATTTCTTTCCTTGGCTCTCTTAGTATTGCAGGAAGTGTAGCTGAGAGCTATGATACAGAGAGTGGGTTTGAAGATTCGGAAAACAGTGATGTGGCCAACTCTGTTGTAAGGTTCATTGCCCGATTTATTGACAAGGTTTGTACAGAGAGTGGAGTGACTCAGGACCACATCAGAAGTCTCCACTGCATGATACCAGGTAACCAATCACTTGGGGCGGCTGATGGGTCAGAGGGTTGCAGCAGTTATGACCCAGCACAGTGAGCTGCTGCTCACTTTTCTCTGATTTGCTTTTTATTTATTTTACTGGGTACTGTTTTCTAAGATGAGGTCTTGTGTGATCCAAGCTACCCTCACATTTGCAGCATACTCAGGGTGGCTTTGCTCTCCTGATCCTCAACCTCTGCTTTCCTAGTGCTGGGATTATAAGCATGTAGCACTATGACAAGTTCCAAAGTTTTACTAAATTGTGGCAAAATTAACATAAGAGTTGCATTAATAATATTCACAATGTTCAATCCCTCCAAATAGATATTTTATAACCATTATTAGGTAATAAATTCTGTTTTACTTGCTGGCCCTGGAAATATCTAACCTGCTTTCTGTCTCCATGAACTTTTCTGTTCTAGAGATTTTACATATGTAGAATCATATAATATTCCAACTTTTTTTCAGTTAGCATAATGTTTTCAAGGTTTATCCATGTATTACATCACTCCTTTTTTATGATTAAATAGTATTCCATTAAATGGATATATCTTATTTGTTCAGCCATTCATTTGTTGATGGAGACCTGGGTTTTCCACTTTTAGAGATTTGAGAATGATGGTTCTGTGAATATTTGCATACAGGTATCTGAGTGCTTATTTTCAATTCTTTGGGAGTATATGCCTAGGAGTAAAATGTTATAGATTACGTAGTTACTATATTTTAACTTTTGGAGATCCTGCCAAACTTTAGTTTTTCATTCTAAAAATCTCTGGAATTTGCTTTTGTTCTCCCTGATTTGTTTTCTTTCTTCTTGAATACTGTGACTCATCCTAGGAATTGTAGCTATGCACATTGAGACCCTAGAGGCAGTACATCGAGAGAGTAGAAGACTTCCACCTATCCAGAAGGTAAGTACTCCACCCTGTGTGCGTGCTTTCAGAAACACAGCAGCAATGGACTACTGTGCTCTAGACAGTGCCTTCTCAGCTGTTTACAGACATTTTAATGATGCACGGAAGGTTCTGGGGAGCTTGCCCTGCAGGACTTCCTAAGCTGCTGAATAGGAATATCATCCTTTTTGTTTTTCAGCAAAAGAACAATGATAACCACTTGTTAACTCCACTTTTGTACAGAGTTAAGTCATGAATAATTCTCATTCCCAAGCCCAGTCTCAGGGTTTATGTACCTACCACCACCTCAACCACCACACACAAGAAAGGAAGGAAGGAAAGGAGGGAGGGAGAAAGGAAGGGAGGAAGGAAAAGAGGAAGAAAGGGAGAAGGAAAGTAAAGGAAAGGGAAAAAGAAGAAAATATTTCAAACAGTTACCATAAAAGCATTGGGTTCTTGATTCTGACTGTCCTTGACAAACAGCTGGAAATTTTAGTAAGGACTTGGGGTCTCCTGAATTAGAAAACCCTGAGACCTAGGCGTCTGTGTTTGAAGAAGACACTCAGTTATTTTGCTGCTGGCCTCACACCTATTACAGACAAGAATTTGGGCCCTCGGCTCTCTGACAGAACTATTAAAAATACAGCTAAAAGAGCAATTAGAAGCCACATAGGTAGGAGCAGCAGTTCTACCTGAAGCTTAAAATAGAGTGGTCATTACACTTTGATTTCTAAATTTAGCTCTAAGAGTTCTAGAGCCTGCAAAAAGAATAATGCTGACTTAGGCTGTGTTTTTTTTTTTTTTTATTGTTGTTTGGGTTTTGGTGTGGTTTGGGTTTGTTTGTTTGTTTGTTTTGGGATTTTGTTGTTTGTTTGTTTGTTTGTTTGTTTGAAGATATATATAGTTCTCACTGTGACTGTCCTGGAGCTCACTATGTAGATCAGGCTGGCCTTCAGATTACAGAGATCCACCTGCCTCTGCCTCCCCACTGCTTGGATTAAAGGCATGCACCACTATGCCCAGCTTATTTAGATATTAAAAACAGATTTTTCAGGGGGAATGATCTTTTTCTTAACCACATCTCCCAAGAGGAATCTTATTATAGTGTTCCTCATATACTGAATGCTAAGCTAAATTTCTCATGTATAAAGTTCATTACTTGGAGAAAATAAAAAAAGATAACTCTTTTTAAAAAAACAAATCCACAGCCAGCCATTAGTCCCAGCACTGAAGAAAGAGGCAGGTAGATCTCTATGAGTTCAGTGCCAGCCTGGTCTACACAGTGAATGCCCGGCCAGCAAGTACTGCATAGTGAGACTCTCTTTTATGCTGGATGGTGGTGGTGCACCTTTAATCCCACCATTTAGGAGGCAGAGAATGGCTTAGGAGTTCCAGAGCAGCCCGGTCCACAGATTGAGTTCCAAGACAGTCAGGGCTATACAAAGAAATCCTATCTCAAAAAAATCAAAACACTCAAAATCCATTTAGGAGTTTGTTTCTTTTCCAGCATAGTGTTATTTGTGTAAAGTTTAAGTGTAAAAGAAGTAAGCAGTGCAGTGTCTTCCCTTCCCACGCTTGTCTCGGCCATAGCCACCTTTATTCGTTGTTCATATTCTAAATGGTTTCTTCTTTTACATTTCATTTAAGTTACACAATGATTATTTGAATGGACATTTCAGACTTTCAAGTTATTCTCCTATTTTTGAACTGTTAACAAGCAATGCAGCAAAGAATTTTTTTATACTTGGACTTAGAAACTCCATTTCTGCTTCTTCGCAAGTCAGGCTCAGGGTGTCCAAACTATATATGAGAAGGTTACCTGGAACTACATGACGGAACCTCTGCAAGAGTTTCTTTTAAAACAGTTCTCTGTTCTTAGCCCAAGATTCTTCGACCAGCTCTACTGCCAGGAGAAGAAATTGTATGTGAAGGTCTTCGAGTCCTACTAGATCCTGATGGTCGGGAAGAAGCCACTGGAGGTCTCCTGGGAGGTCCTCAGCTCCTGCCTGCAGAAGGCGCCTTGTTTCTCACCACATACAGAATTCTCTTTAGAGGGACGCCGCATGACCAGCTAGGTATGACCTCGCACACACCATCAGAGCAGGAGTCTCTGTATGGCACTGGAGGTTCTGTTTAGGCCATGGACAATGACTTATACATCATTTCAAACCCAGAAAAGAAAAGGATAGACAAAGTGAGTTGAAATCTCACTTTGTTCTCTTTTCTTTGCAATTTTAATGTGTGTGTTAGGGAAATGTTTTTGTCAGAGAAAGCTTTTTTCTTACTGTTTCTTTCTCCATTAGTAACATAGAAATCTAGGGGTTTCCCATGCATTATATAGTCATAGATTGTTTAACATGTATTGAAACTTAAATCTAATGTATATACTAGCTTTGCTTAGTCTCTGGATATGAACTTAATAAGTCAAGAAATCCAGGGACTGAAGAATGAACAAATATGTAAGCCTCAAAATCCAGTATCCCTAACCCAAGTCTTCCTTGCTTGGCTCAGCTGTGAGGTGCTGTCGCTGCTTCTGACGTGTTCTCTAGCACGTTACCTAAAGGCCTCCCTCTTCCCTCTGCAGATTCAAACCCCACCCTTTCTTCAAAGCTTACTCCCCCCCCCCCAATGTCTTGCAGAAATTATTCTCTATCATTCTAGCATCCAGAGATTGTCTCCTTTTCTGCAATACTCTGATCCTTGAATTATCTGTTTACTTGTTACTTACATGTTATAGTAGTGTTGTGTAACATTCCCCCAGTGGAGACTTGGAAACTCCAAGGAAGGCCACAATACTTCTTTTCTAGACATGTCTTCTTAACCACAGCTAGTATATACTTTTACATTTGTGTTTTATAAAATGTTTAAATTTCTAAACCTCTTAGACATACATCTAGTCTTATCTTTCAGAGGCTTTCTGTGTATAGAAACAGATGTTAAAAATCTGTTCTCTTCTTGGGCATGATAGCTTAAGCCTATAAGCCCAGCAGGGAGCATGATGTAAGAGAATCATGAGTTTGTGACCAACCTGGAATAGCAAACTATCTCCCCCACCCCCACCCAAAAATGCTCTTTTTTGCTTTATCACTATATAACTATCTTGGTTTTCTCTGCAGTATTAGAAGCTACTTCTTTATTTCTAAATAAAACCTATTCCTGTGTGACTGACAAGCTGGATTTTATACGTATACAATGGGTAAAGGAGATAGAAACAATGAGGATGGACAGGTAGCCTACTGTACGCTGGAAAAATTAGTATGTTTTAGGAGTGAATTATATTGGGTCTTAGTTAGGGTTTCTATTGCTGTGAAGAGATACCAGGTTTAGTCCATTATTATCATGGTGGGAAACATAGCAGCTACTTGGACTTAGAAACTCCATTTCTGCTTCTTCGCAAGTCAGGCTCAGGGTGTCCAAACTATATATGAGAAGGTTACCATGGTACTGGAGAAGGAGCTGAGAGTTCTACATCTTGATCCTCAGTCAGAAGAAGTGAATGCCATATTAAGCCTAGCTTGAGCATATGAGACCTCAAAGCCTGTCCCCACAGTGACACATTTCCTTCAACAAGGCCACACCTACTCCAAACAAGGCCACACCTCCTGATAGTGCCGCTCCCTATGGGCCAAACATCCAAACAGTTAAGTCTCTAGAGGCCAAACCTATTCATTGCACAGTGCAATAAAACTAATTAATGACCTGGATATGGTGGTACACACATTTAATTTCTGCATTTAGAGGCAGAGACAGTCAGAATTTCTGTGAGTTCAGCACCAGCCTGGTCTAATACATAGTTGAAGGACAGCCAGGACTACATAGAGAGACCTTGTCTTTTTGGTTTTGGTTTTGGTTTTGGTTTTTTTTCCCCTTTGGTTTTTTTGAAATAAGATTTCTCTGTATAGCCCTGGCTTTCCTGGAATTCATTCTGTAGATAAGGCTGGCCTCAAATTCAGAGATCTGCCTGCCTCTGCCTCCTGAGTGCTAGGATGAAAGACCTACACCACCATGCCCAGCATGAGACACCTTGTCTTAAACACTGTGAGATCCTAGAATCTTGGCACTTTCTCTCCCTACACTCCTGGCATTGTCCTCTGCTGATGAATTTCTGCAGAAGGTACTCTTGACCCTAACTGTAAAGTGGTATTGCTGAGTCTACGTCCTGTTTTCCTACAGTTGGTGAACAAACAGTTGTGCGGAGCTTTCCCATTGCTTCAATCACCAAGGAGAAGAAGATAACCATGCAGAACCAGCTCCAGCAGAACATGCAGGAAGGGTTGCAGATTACATCAGCGTCTTTCCAGGTATACCTAAGTGTTTCAGATTTTACAATGCTTGCATAGGCCTTTTCCACTTGATGTCCCTAATTCAAAAAACCTCATGATTTCTGAGTACTTTCTCTTCATATTTCCACAAATACAATACTCAACATGTAGCAAGGAAGGAAGGCCCTTCTAATAAAAATATTATTGTACAAGTCTAGTAATGTAGCTATTTTCTATGGTTGTGTGGTCAGAAGTTAGAGGCTAAGCAAAAGAAGGTGGGTGTCTTGGAGTATCTTTGGCTTTGGACTCTACTTCAGGGTTCTCTTGGCCAACAAATTGTCAATCAGAAACACAGTGGCTCTTGTTCACTGATGACTTATTTTTTAACTCCTCCTGGATAAAACTTTCAGTAAAAATAACTCTGTTTTAGAAAGAAATTCTCTATTGTTTTGTGTGTGTGTGTGTGTGTGTGTGTGTGTGTGTGTGTGTGTGTGTGTGTGAGAGAGAGAGAGAGAGAGAGAGAAAGAGAGAGAGTAAAACTCTAAGGAGTTTAGAGCTAAGACACTGTTGTCAGGAATAACTAAGTGACCCCTGATTGAACCATGACTTCCAGAACCTGTGGAAACAGTGAGGCGTGGGAGGAGTGACCTCCCTCCATGGTAGTACAGTGAGGCGCGCGTGGGAGGAGTGACCTCCCTCCATGGTAGTTTGGGTTTCCCATCCTTTGCTCCTTGTTGCTGACTTCTCGGACTCCCAAGAAGCTCAAGGCTTGCCTCTCTCCTCCTTGTGGAGCGACCTTCTCTCCTTTGTAGACCAGGCTGGCCTCTAGAGCGGTGCTTCCTGTCCTCTCTTACACAGCAGCTGCTGCCTTAGACCTGGAACTGTCTCACAGCCATAACTACTAGGGGGTTTCTTACTGTTCCACTTAAATATTGTCTGTCTACACTTGTGAAAGTGACTTTTCTATTCCTAGATTTGTATTTTATGATGACTTGGAGTCAGTTCTCTCTGTCCACCGTTAAATGGGTTCTAGGAATCAAACTCAGGTTACAAACACCTTTACCTGTTGAGCCATCTGACCAGTCACACTTTTTTCTTTTAAAATTTTAAAATTGTATTTCATATTACCCAAAGTCTCTACAATTTCCAAAATCCTATAACTTCTAAAGTTATAGTATTGTCACTGATATTTTTATTTAATATTGCTATTTTTCTGTTCACTTTCATTTGCTTGTTTGTTTTTATTGTTTTCAGTGATGTGAGTAAAAGTTGTCAAGAAATTCTTAATGCTTCTGATAGGTCAATCTCTTTTATTTTTAGTTGATTAAAGTAGCATTTGATGAAGAAGTCAGTCCAGAAGTGGTAGACATCTTTAAGAAACAGCTAATGAAGTTCCGTTACCCTCAGTCCATTTTCAGCACCTTTGCTTTTGCTGCTGGACAAACTACCCCACAGATCATTCTACCCAAGCAGAAAGAAAAGAACACCTCCTTCCGGTAAGAGGAACATCTTCATCCCTTCCATAGCTAACTGAAAGGAAGTAATCTTTTATTAATGATGGCTTTTCTCATACCGTGTGTGTGTGTGTGTGTGTGTGTGTGTGTGTGTGTGTGTGTGTGTGTGTGTTCTCGAACACATGCATGCCATTCGTGTGTGGAGGCCAAAGGACATCTTGTGGGACTCATTTCTCTCCTTTCTCCATGTGGGTCCCAGGGGTTAAACTCAGGTCAGCAGTATCAAGCATCTTTTTCTGCACTGAACCATTTTCTAGCCCTTTGAACTCCTAATGTATATCTTATTGTCTCATCAATTAAAACTCATTCTCAAAGGATTTTCAAATATCTTGAGTTGTTATTTTTGCCTCTTAAAAAGAATTATTCTTTTTCTATGCTTGAACAGGTTTATAGCTCATTAGAGATAAGATATTATGCATACCTAAAACTTATGAAAAATAAGTGTTGCCAACCATTATTGTCATGTGACCGCAGAGAAAGTTTGAGTTGAAGGAAGGGGATCTTCTGGTGCTAGACTGAAGACTTGCTAATGTGATTTATGGGCCCATGGTGGAGACCACAGCATGGACAGTGGAATGAGCTTGGGAATGCCAAAATAACAAACCCAAGAGTTTAAGATTTGAGTGATCAACTGGGTATGGTGGTACACTCTTTAATCCCAGCACTTGGGAGGTAGAGGCAGGTGGATTTCTGTGAGTTCAAGACAAGACTGATTTACATAGCAAATTCCAGGACAGCTGGACTACACTGGAGATTTTGTGTCAGGTGGAGGTGGGAGGGACATTTGAGTGATCAATAGTTTATGTCAGACTTTAAGTTTTTGCAATTTTTACCTAATGGCAGTATCATTTATAGGAAAATAATTCTCCACAATATGGAAAGTGCTATGAAGAAGAAGCTTAACAAAAACACACACTGCAGTTGTACTATACATAAGGATGTGGGTATGAGTAATATAGATGTCAAAATATTAGTGGTGCCCTTGTATTAAATTGATTTTATCTTTGGTTCTGTGGCTTCTAGAACTTTCTCAAAAACAATTGTGAAAGGTGCCAAGAAGGCAGGAAAAATGACAATTGGGAGGCAGTATTTATTAAAGAAGAGAACAGGAACAATTGTGGAAGAGAGAGTAAACCGTCCTGGGTGGAATGAAGAAGATGATATTTCTGGTATGTGAGAATTATTTTCCATAATTCAATTTTCTTCTTTCTTTCCTTCTTTCTTTCTTTTTTCTTTTTTCTCGAGACAGGGTCTCACTGTGTAGACCTAACTGGCCTTAAACTCATAGAAATTCACTTTCCTCCACCTCACAAGTGCTGAGATTAAAAGTGAGTGCGGCCATGCCTACTTATTCTTACATGAATAACAACAAGAGACTAAGTTGTACTTGTATGTAAACTCAACCGTTTCTCAGAACTGGTAAGATAAATTTTTACTAATATTCTCTTGTTTAGATAGGATTTTGGTTGACTTTTTTTTTTAAAGGCAGGGTCTCAAGTATTGCAGACTGGCCTTAAACTCACCATATATCTAAGGATGAGTCTCTCATCCTCTTGTCTTTACCTCCTAGGTGCTTAGATCACAGATGTATGTACCACCATACCTGTTCTTGTAGGGCTGCATGCAGCCACTGTAGCAACTGAGTTACATCCTTAGCCTGATTGTGTGACCTTATACTGCTCCTTTACTAAGTCCAGCTTTGTCTTATTAAATGGAAAAAAAAGGAAATCCTATGTATAAAGTAAGGATGGGGGTATAAGGCAGATATCTATGACCCTTAGGCCAGTCTGCTCTACAGAGCTAATTCCAGGACAGCCAGGGCTACAGAGAGAAACCATGTCTCAAAAACACATTTAAAAAAAAAAAAAAAAAAAAAGAGTGAGTGACTAGGATAGTGAATGTTCCACACTGAAGATCAGGGAGACCTAGGATGGAGAAAAACTGAAGAACACTTTTAAAAATATATATAGTTAGCCAAGATATTTTTCAGCTGTCAAAAATAGAAGAAAACAAGATATCATGTTGAATGATTTTTTTTTCTTTCCAACTTTTAACTAAGTATTGAGTATGCTGTGGATATAATACTACATAAAAAATGATCTATCCCAGCACTCGAGAGGCAGAGGCAAGCGGATTTCTGAGTTCGAGGCCAGCCTGGTCTACAAAGTAAGTTCCAGGACAACCAGGGCTATAAAGAGAAACCCTCTCAAAAAAACAAAAAAACAAAAACAAACAAAAAAGATCTAATAGAACAGGAAATAATATATTCTCTCTTTTTTTTTTTTTTTTTTTTTTTTTTTTTTTTTTTTTTTTTTTTTTTTTTTTTTTTTTTTTTTTTTTTGGTTTTTCGAGACAGGGTTTCTCTGTATAGCCCTGGCTGTCCTGGAACTCACTTTGTAGACCAGGCTGGCCTTGAACTCAGAAATCCTCCTGCCTCTGCCTCCCAAGTGCTGGGATTAAAGGCGTGCGCCACCACGCCCGGCTAATATATTCTTTTTCCATCTCAAGGTCTGAGATTTCCTCACTAGTAATTGTACAATTAGTACCTGTAAGATTGTTTAAAAAGAAACCTCATTTTTAGTGAGAGCATTGAGTAAAATGTATTTATCCAGTTTGCTAAGATAAAAAAAAAAAACTTGTTAGATTATATGTGTATATGCATATGTATGAGAAGGAATACATACAGGCTTACCCCTGTGAGCAATAAGAAGACCTGTTATTCCACTGCTAAAATGAACACTTATTGGAACTCTGGCCTACTCAAAATCATATACAAAGATCACTATTGACTGTTCTAATTCAAAATATTTCATGGAACAAACAAAAACAGTCCATATACATTTCCCACTATGTTCATAGCAGCCTTATTTATAATAGCCAGAAGCTGGAAAGAACCCAGATGTCCCTCAACAGAGGAATGGATACAGAAAATGTGGTACATTTACACAATGGAGTACTATTCTGCTATTTTTAAAAAAAATGAATTTATGAAATTCTTGGGCAAATGGATGTATCTGGAAGAAATAATCCTTAGTGAGGTAACCCAATCACAAAAGAAGTCATTGAATATGCACTCACTGATAAATGGATATTAGCCCAGAAACTTAGAATACCCAAGATACAATTTGCAAAACACAAGAAAATCAAGAAGGAAGACCGGCTCGTGGATACTTCATTCCTCCTGTGAATAGGAAACAAAATACCCATGAAAGGAGTTACAGAGACAAAGTTTAGAGCTAAGATGAAAGGATGGACCATACAGAGACTACCCCACCAAGGGGGATCCATCCCATAATCAGTCATTAAACTCAGACACTATGGCATAGGACAGCTAGTGCCTACTTAAGGGACTATATAGCTGTCTCGTACAGAAGTGGATGCACATAATCATCTATAAGATGGAACACAGGGCCCACAATGGAGAAGCTAGAGATACAACCCCAGGAGCTGAAGGGGTCTGCAACCCTAGAAGAGGATCAACAATATGAACTAACCAGAACCCCCAGAACTGGTGTCTCTAGCCCCATATGTAGCAGAAAATGGCCTAGTCGGCCATCATTGGGAAGAGAGGCCCCTTGGTACTGCAATCTTTATATGCCCCATTACAGGGGAACGCCAGGGCCAAGAAGTGGGAGTGGGTGGGCAGGGGAGCAGGGAGGGGGTGGGGGAAGGGGACTTTTGGAATAGCATTTGAAATGTAAATTAAGAAAATATCTAATAAAAAAATGGAAAAAAAAAAAACCAGTCCATGACTGTGCATAATAGTATACGCTTAATAGTCTCAGTTACTCACCAGCCATAGAAATAGGGTCACTTTAGCTCAAATTCAAGGCCAGCTTGGGGGCCATAGGAAGACCCTTTCTCTAAACTCAAACCAGAATAATTATTCCACCAAAAGACTGAGTTACAGAATGTTCTTTGTTTCTCTAGAACTAAAAGGACTGCATAAAACTGACACCTGAGTATGGGGCTGCATTGAGGAATTCTCAAGCTGGAACTCCAAGTCTCTTTTTTTTTTTTTTTTAAGAGATATTTGTTATTGGTGTTCATCATTTTGATTTGTTTTGTCTTTTTTTTTTTTTTGAGACATTTAAGTTCACTATGCCCAGGCTAGCTTCATACACAAGATCTTCCTGCTTCCACTTCCAAAGTAGTAGGATTGCAGGCATGTGCTATCTTAACTAGCTCTTTTGCTTTGTTGGGGTTTTGTTTTCTGTTTGGTTTTGGATAAAGCCATATCTTTTTATTTTCTTTCTTTTTTTATTATTTTTTAAATTTAATTTTATTTGTAATTCATTTTTTACACTCAATATTCCATTCCCCACCCCGCCCCTCCAGCTGTTCCACATCCTACACCTTCTCCCCACCACACCCTGTATCTACATGGATGCCCCCACCCTCCACCCCATCTGACCTCCCCTGGGGCCTCCAGTCTCTTGAGGGTTAGGTGCATCATCTCTGAATGAACATAGACCTGGCAGTCCTCTACTGTATATGTTTTGGGGGCCTCATATCAGCTGGTGTGTTATGTGTTTGGTGGTCCAGTGTTTGAAAGATCTCAGGGGTCCAGATTAATTAAGACTGCTGGTCCTCCTATAGGATCACCCTTCTCAAATTCTTTCAGCCTTTCTTAACAACAGAAAAGGACTGAAGCCCTGAGGGCCTACAGAAAGAATATAAACAGGCAACCTCAGGAAACAGGAGTTTAGGAAGACATACCCCCCCCCCCAGAGTGCACCAGAGACCTGGGAGGTGAGAGAAATGCCCAACAGTAGGGAGAGGGAACTTATAGAGCCCACCTCCAGCAGGAAGACAGGACATCAAGTGAGGGAGGGGGCTGCCATCCTCACAACTCTGACCCATAACTGTTTTTTTGTTTGTTTGTTTGTTTTTTAAAATCCTCTCTAGAGAGCTTGGTTATGGAATAAATTCTTTCACATTTAAATCATGGAGGACTCTGAATCTGTGATTACGGAGTGGTGACAGAGTTTTCCATAGACATTATATCCTCTGCTGAAAGGATTTCCAGGAACCAAGTTTAACTTTTCATAGCTTTCCCACTGTGATTCTAGTTAACTTGGAAGTTTCAATATGAATGTATTCTTTTGAAAGTAAGACCAAATCTTGGATGATGAGTTTATATAGTGATTAATTTTAGATAACAGATTTAAAGATAAATTTTACTAATAGATTACTTTAGTATCAATGACAGGACTGACTGAAACAGAATAATGTAGCCAATGAATTTAAAATGACAATGTGTTTAGTTGTTTTCTTATTGTTTTGTTTCTTTTAGAAATGGGTTTATAGGATGCATTCTAGGCTGTCCTGGAACTCACTCTTTGGAACAAGGCTGGCCTTGAACTTCTAGTATTCCTGCCTTTATCTCCCAAATGCTGGGGGTTGGGGAAATGTACCTACAATGCCTTTGTTTTTAGAAGTTATTTAAATGATATTACTTCCCTAGCTTTTGTTTTTGTTTTTGTTTTCAGTTGAGTCCTGGCAACCCTAACATAAAGACCTTCAAAAGGAAGTTTTGACCCAGGCATGGCATTGTATGCCTTGAATATTAGCATTGGGGAAGTAGAGGCAGGCAGATCTCTGAATTCCAGACCATCCTTGTCTACATAGCAAGTTCCGGGTCAACCCAAGCTGTTTAGTGAGACCCTGCCTCTAAAAAGAAGTAGCAGTAGCAATTGTTGTCGTCATTCTCATTGTTGTTCTGAGGCTTTTACTCTGAGCCAATCATTTTGACAAAACCTATTTCTGTCTGTCAGTTTCAGATGATAGTGAACTTCCCACAAGTACAACCCTGAAGGCCTCAGAGAAGTCTACAATGGAACAGTTGGTGGAAAAAGCATGTTTCAGAGATTATCAGCGGTTAGGTTTGGGAACCATAAGTGGCAGCTCCTCTCGTTCAAAACCAGAATATTTCCGAGTCACTGCCTCCAACAGGCTGTATTCGCTATGCCGGAGGTAAGGATCGGTGGGCTTCAGAAAGAGACCTTTCTCTCTTTCCCATTTGAATTATTACAGAAACATGCTTCTGGAGATAGGTAAACTTAGAGATGTTTGTGCATTAGGAGAGGGCATCCTGTCGGAGTCTCAGAACAGGTAGATCACTGAAAGGACCTCTGCCTGTCCTCTATACGTCATTCTCCTTATTCACCTTTCATTTGTAGTTTGTCTATTTCCTGGCATGTGTGGAGATGACCAAGAGTAAGAATAGCATTTGCCCAGACAGATGGAAGAGAAGAGTGTTTGCCGTAGGCCTGAGCTCTACAGGCAGTTCCCAGGGTCAAAGAGTAAAGATTGCCACTTTGTAAACCATTTGCATGTGCTTAACTCTGCCACCAAAGCAGCCATAAACTAAGGAGTGAGTAGGTTTGACATGTTTTAGCATTAAGATATAGTTTGTGACTCAGACATAGACAGGCTCTTGGGTATTATCTACTTAGAGTATTTTTCAAAGAAACAAAGAACGAAAATGAACACATCTTTTCTGTGTTCTCGGCACTTATTGCTATTTTGCAGAATGGTAAGCTCTCTTTTATGCTTTACTATATATAAAAATATATTGTCTCTAAAACTATATTCCACCCTCCACAAGTTTAATACTCTGATTACAAGGTAGGTGATTTTATTTGTATTTATAAATATCTAATTTCATTAAGTAAATGGCAAACTTTGTATATATTTTAAAAAGTTGCCTTAATGCTACCATTAGTCTTTACTTATTGAAGAACTATAGGTACATTGTTTTAAATGGTAATTCAGTTTACATGAATTTATTAAATGATTATATGATTTTATAAATTTGAAAAACAAGTTGGGAATATATTTTGAGACTGTAGCCAAGAAAAATATTTGTATGAAAACTAAAAATTTGGGATCCTATTTAGAATATACTGTCATTTTTCTGGACTTTTCTGTCCCTCATACTAACTCCTCTTTGTAAATAAGTACGAGTGCAATTTAAGGTGTAATGTCATGTTAAGGAAAGTTTTCTATCAGGATTCTATCTGCTAGTGAGAGAATAGATGTCATCATTTATCATTCCAATCTTTCTGAAACAGTTAAATCTTTTTGTTATAACTGTTGTCCTGGTTACCTTTTTGGTAATTAAAATATAATTACATAATTTCCCCCCTTCCAACCCTTCCCATGCATCACCACCCCTTTTCTCTCTTTTAAATCAATAGCATGTATGTATGTATGTATGTATGTATGTATGTATGTATGAATACAGCCTTCTCAGTCCATATAAATATTACTTGTCTTAGTTGGGGTTTCTATTGCTGTGATGAAACACCATGACCAAAACCAAGTTTGGAAGGAAAAGGTTTGTTTCACACATACTACCCTGTCACAGTTCATCAAAAATAATGAGTAGAGGAGCTCACACAGGGCAGAAACAGGGTCACAAGAACTGATGTAGAAGCCATGGATAGGTGCTGCTTACTGGCTTGCTTTCCAGGACTTGCTCAGACTGCTTCCTTACAAACCCAGGACCACCAGCCGAATGGACAACAATCACAATTAAGAAAATGCCTTACAGGCTTGCCTACAGCCTGATCTCTGTTGAGATTTTCTCCTCTGATGACTCTGGCTTGTATCAGGTTGTCACAAAACTAGCCTGTGTGTGTGTACACAATATATGTCTGTATATTTTTGTGTATTACTTCAGGGCTAACCAATTGGTATTGGATAACTATTGTAGGGTCCCTTCCCTAGGTAAGACCATGTCTCCGTTCTCAACATTCTTGAGTTGCCTATAGTTTTTTATCTATGATTGAGGCCTGGTGGTCTTTCCCCACCTACTTTACATGTCTATTGTTGTCCTAATAGAGGATTGTTGGAACACTTCTTATTAGAAGGCATTTATGCTGGTAGATGAAAAGAATACATATCAAACAAACTACTAGAAGGAAATACAGTAACAGTCTAGAAGGAGAAAAGAGGGGGAAGCATGTAAAGATTTAAATTAATGTTCTGATATATTAATTAATGCTGGAAATTAATATGGTGGCAATTATGCCTTGACCAGCTAACTCTCCAACTAATCATACAGAGATCTTTTAATATTTCAAAGCTTAGGCCTTAGCTGGGCAGACTCTCAACTAAAACTCATCTAAGTTAACTGACTACCTAGCCCCATCCAGCCACATGGTTAGCTATAACTTCCAGGCCTATGGTCATATCTGTCTCCCCTCATATCTCCTGTCAAAAACTTTTCTTTCTTCCCAGAGTTCCTTTCTCCTTCCCAGGAAGTCCCACCTGTGTCTCTCTACTGGCCAACCACAGGCTTTAGCCTTTTATTGACCAATTAACTTGGGGGCAAGGTTTGCACAACAAAAGCTGGTATATGTGAGAATTTGCTTGTCTTGGGGCAACCAGGGGTACAGAATTTAACATTGGTATGCATAGCAGCATCAGTCCAACCCCACCAGAAGGAAGAAAAGTAAGACAGAAAATGCAGGTATGAGATTGAAGACTTAACACAAATCAATAAGTAATTATAAATTGACTGATTCTCCAATTAAAAAAAATAGAGAGGCTCCTTTTTTTTTAAGTATTTTGCTGCTATTAGAGAACCTAATTGGGGGGGGGGGGGGGGGGGGGGCGGGGCCTGGAGAGATAGCTGGGTTTGGTTAAGAGCACTGTGCTTGCAAACAGGAAGCCTGGTATGGCTGTCCTCTGAAAGGCTATACCAGCAACTGACTGAGACACATGTAGATACTTGCAGCCAACCATTAGACTGAGGTCAGGAACCCATATGGAAGAGTTAGAGGAAGGACTGAAGGAGCTGAAAGGGTTTGGAACCTGTCTTAGTCAGGGTTTCTATTCCTGCACAAACACCATGACCAAGAAGCAAGTTGGGGAGGAAAGGGTTTATTCGGCTTACACTTCCATACTGCTGTTCATCACCAAAGGAAGTCAGGACTGGAACTCAAGCAGGAGCTGATGCAGAAGCCATGGAGGGATGTTCTTTACTGGCTTGCTTCCCCTGGCTTGCTCAGCCNGCACCCTCTCAGAGCTAGGGGGTGTCTCAGAGCTAGGGGGTGAAGAACTCGGAGAGAGGGGATCAGAAAGGAGATCAACTTTTAGAATATAAAGAAATAAAATAATTTAATAAAAAGGACTTAATGTACAAAAATGCAAAAGATCTGGGCCTAAAAGGTTATAAAATATACCATGTAAAACTGAAAACAAAACTGTTGTCACTATAAAAATGTCAAAGTAGACATTAAAGTAAAAATGACTATGAAACAAAAAGAAAAATACTAAAAATCAAAAGCATCACTAATAATGAAGTCCAAGTAGAGTTAGTTACTACAGAGTGAGTTACTGCAGAGTGAGTTACTGCAGAGTGAGTTACTACAGAATGCAGAGCTGCCTTCACACTCGACATTCAGTCAGGAAAAATCACCACATTGATCATTTAAAAGAAAAGTGTATAAGAAGTAAAATAAAAAGTATGTAATACATGGAAAAATATTTTAGATCAATATACATAATGATTTTTATTTTTAAAAATCTCTCAAAAACAGGAAATAGAAACTATTCTCTGTAGCTCCTGCTCTGACCAGATCTTATAACTCTCTGAGGAGAAGTCATTTAATGCTAAAGTATTGAAAGTTTTTCTCTTTCAACATCAGGGCAAGATTTCCCATCATCACTTCTGTATAGTGTAGTGCAAAAAACTAGATAAAATGGTAGGAAACCTGAAGGAACCTAGAGGTAAAATTTTAAAGTAAGTAAGTGAATTTGGTAAGTGATATTGGTGATGCAAAACCAAACTATTACAAAAAGAATTTTTTTAAATGATGATATTTAGCTATTGCCAGTTCTATAAACAGCAACACTAAGAAATTCTTACTACTTAAGAGTAAATATAATGGAAGATGTTCAGTACTACACTATGAAACATTCAAACTATTAAGATCATTAAAAGTTCAAATAAATTAATATTTCAAGTTCTTAGATACTCCATATTCTAATACATGCAGTTCCTCCAGGAGTTGACCTGTAGATACATTGAAGCCTCAGTGTGAACCCCAGCAATAAAGACTGAGAAAGTGCTTGTAAGACTTTACATAGCAATGCAGAAGACCAAGAGTAGTCCAAGTAGACTTACAGAATAACACAACAAGCTATAAAGGTTTTATGTAATAGAATTAAGTAACCATGGAGAGAGACTCAAGGATGTACTGTCCTTGCAGAGGACATAAGTTTGGTTCCCATAAGCTATGTTGCAAGAATTCACAGCCTCATATAACTCCAGCACCAGGCATCTGATGCCTCCTTGTACACCATGGACACCTGCACTCATACACAGACCTATACAGACATGATTTAAAACATACCACAGGGCTGGAGAGGTGGCTCCATGGTTAAGAGCACTGGCTGCTTTTCAAGAGATCCTGAGTTCAATTTCCAGCATTCACACGATGGTTCATGACCATCTATAAATGGATCTGATGCCCTCTTCTGACATGCAGCAGAGCACTCATACATAAAATAAGCAAAAAGAGAAAAAATAGTAATACAAACTTTAAAAAAAGTACTGTACCAACACACACATATACATACACACACACACACACACACACACACACAGAGAAAGAGAGAGAGAGAGAGAGAGAGAGAGAGATTAAGATAGTCTTGAAGTAGTACAAGCAAACTAAGGGGAAAAAAAAGAAACATTGTAGCAGCCTAGAACATGGATATTGGTTTTGGAGAAAAGCAGTGGATGGAAGTTTGTTTGTTTTTTTTTAATAAATAGTCCTGAAGATACATATATATGAGGAAAATTAATCTTGACTCCTAGCTTATACATAAAATCTCAATTCCCATTGATTTATAGACTTACATATAAAATGTTTTTAAAGTAAAGCTTCTATAAAAATAGAATAGCCAGGTGATGGTGACACACAACCTTTAATATCAGAAGGCAGAGGCAGACAGATCTATTGAATTTGAGGCCAGCCTGGTCTACAGAACAAGTTCTAGGAGAGCTGGGCTACACTGAGAAAAACCCTGTCTTGAAAATACCAATACATATATTTTTTTCAAGAACTTGAGATAGATTTCTTGAGACAGGGTTACCCACAATGTAAAACAATAAATTATAACACCTCCACATTAGGGCTAGCATTAAGAGAACGAAAAGAGCCTGAGGCACTGTTCACACCTATAATGACAGCACTCTAGATGCTGAAACAGGACAATCTCTAAAATTCAAGGACTACATGGACTACAGTGAGAACATGTCTCAAAAACAAAAGGAAGAAAGAAAGAGAGAAGGAAGGAAGGAGGAAGGGAGGGAGGGATAAAGTGAAGTTAAAATGATAGCAAGAGAATTTAATAATAAACATTTCATAAGAAAATGATTATATAGGAAGGAAAAAATTAAACACAAAATCATCCATTCAATTTTTTACATCCTTTTTGGTCCCAAATAACTGCAGGGTGTTTCTTTTTTTTTAATTTCTGGGTTTTTTTAATTAAATATGTGTTTTATTTACATTTCAAATGTTATCCCTTTTCCTAGTTTCCCCTCTGAAAATCCCTTATCTTCTCCCCTCTTCCCCTGCTCACCAACCCACCCATTCCTGCTTTTCTGGCCCTGGCATTCTCCTATACTGGGGCATAGTATTCACAGGACCAAGGACTTCTCCTCCCTTTGATGACAGACTAGGCCAGCCTCTGCTGCATATGGATATTTTGTTTCCCTTCTAAGAAGAATTAAAGTATCCACATTTTGGTCTTCCTTCTTCTTGAGTTTCATGTGTTTTGCAAATTGTTTCTTGGGTATTCTGAGCTTCTGGGCTAATAATCCACTTATCAGGGAGTGCATATTATATGTGTTCTTTTGTGATTGGGTTACTTCACTTAAGATGATATCCTCCAGATCCATCCATTTCCCTAAGAATTTCATAAATTCATTTTGTTTTTAATAGCTGCATAGTACTCCATTGTGTAAATGTACCACATTTTCTGTATCCATTCCTCTGTTGAGGGATATCTGGGTTCTTTCCAGCTTCTGGCTATTATAACTAAGGCTGCTATGAACATAGTGGAGCATGTGTCCTTCTATGTACACTCTAGCCTCCTGGATAAAGAAAGGCACATAGATATCATATTTTAATTAACAAGGCACAAGCACTAATAGCTGGGCAGATTCTGACCTATTCTAGCCTGACTAGGCTGCTACTACCCAGTTAAATGCCCTCTTACTTGCTTCTGGCCTTGCCCTATTCTCTCTGGTCCATGTGTATCTTTATGGCTGCTTTCTCATTGACCTCTTATGGTGAATCCTCCTTGTGGGGTCTGGAAGTCATCTCACAAACCACTCAGACACCAATCTCGGTCAAATAAGGATGGTTTATAGACTGCCACACCCCAAGACTGATCTATCAGGGCCACCGGGTAGATTTGGGAGCTGACTGTGACATTGAGTTTAATATCCTACAGAGCTTTTTAAGCCTGATATCTACAAACATCTGTGCCACATTATTCCACTAATCAGGATTTAGGAATAGGGGATTTCCTTAAGAACATGACTTTGTTGTACACTTATCCTGCTCCCATTGGTTGGGGTATTCAGCTGTGGCAGGGGACTTGTCTAACTTTCATGTCTTGACTTGCCAACCAGATGTCAGTTACACATATACATGACTCTCTCTCAAGTGGGATGTCAGTTCCCAGGGCAGTCTTGGGAACTTAAACTTTATTCTACCCCTATTCAAAATGGAAGTTTTTATTGTAAATAGATGCAGGTGTCTCTCTTATGTTGGGATCCATCCCAGCAGCAGCTTATAAAGCCAAATACCATAAAAGTTCACACACGGGTGCAGGAAGTGCTTCTAGGTGGTTGATTTGGGTCCAAGCTTATTGTGGCTAACTAGAACAAAGCAGTTCTAACTGACTTCTGTAGTGATTGGTTTCCAAGAACACCAAAGCACAGAACATAACAGAATATGCAGTCAACTTGGGCATGAAAAAGTTTCCTAGTAATAGCAGAAACAACATATGAGAGAGTCTCCTTATAATATTAGTAACAGCACAAAATGGCAGGGTAGCCCTGTAACAGTTCCCTAGGCCTTAACATTTTCCCTAGGCTCTAACATCCCATCTTGGCCTTAACACTCCTGGTCCCTCCATTTGGTTTCTCCTTGTGTTCTTCTCTACCTCTAGGGACCCCCTGACTGGGATCAGAAGTCTCACCCTATCACTTCTGTCCAGCTAATTGGCTGATCAGCTCTTTATTACCAATCAGAGATTATGGAGAGTAATTTTTACATAACAGTAACCAGAGATGCGTGACCTTGCCAGCATCTAGGCTGCAACCAGTTGTCTGAATACACAGTACACAAAACCATCCCCCAGCAATTCTGACCCCAAAAGAAGAAATAGAAATATCTAGTAAATATATGAAAAAATGTTAATCTTAGTCCTTAGAAAAATGGGCCAAAGTGGGATCCAGCCCAAGGGGAGGTCCCAAAACCTGACACTGTTACTGAGGCTATGGGGCGCTCATAAAAAGGAATCTATCATGACTGCCCTCCCTCCGAAAGACCAACAAGCAGCTGAAAGAATCTGATGCAGATATTTGCACCCAGCCAATGGACAGAAGCAGCTGACCGCTGTTGTTGATTAGGGAAGGCTGAAAGAAACTGGGGAGAAGGGCAATCCTGTAGGAGGACCACCGGGATCTCTCAAACATTGGACCACCAAACAGACAGCATACACCACTTGATATGAGGCCCCCAACACACATACAGTAGAGGACTTCTGGATTTGTGCTCATTCAGAGATGATGTACCTAACCCTCAAGAGACTGGAGGCCCCAGAGAATTTAGAGGTCAGGTGGGGTGAGTTGGGGAGGAGCTGTGGGATGTGGAGCAGTTGGAGAGTGAATGCAAACCCTTTCAGCTCCTTCAGTCCTTTCTCTAACTCCTCCATTGGAGATTCCATGCTCAGTTCAATGGTTGACTGCGAGCATCCACTTCTGTATTTGTCAGGCACTGACAGAGCTTCTCAAGAGACAGCTATATCAGACTCCTATCAGCAAGCACTTGTTGGCATCCGCAATAATGTCTGGGTTTGATGACTGTATGTGGGATGGATCCCCTGGTGGAGCAGTCTCTGGATGGCCTTTGCTTCAGTCTCTGATATAACATAAACTTGGTTGTACGCACCTTTAATCCAAACCTTTGGGAGGCAGAGGCAAGTGGGTCTCTTTGAGTTCAAAGACAGGTTGATCTCCATCAAATTCCAGGCTAGCCAGGGTTAGTTAATAAGCCCATGACTGTAAATAAACAAACACATCATATTGTGTTAATGAAATGGTTAAACTTGGCTTGACATTTGCACATCTTGTTGTCATACCAAACCATTTAGTTTTGATTTTCAATCCTTTTACTTCTTGGGTAGTCTCAGGAGGCTTTGTTCTCTGTTGTCATTGCTGTGAGTTGTTAACAGTTTGATGTGTTCTTATAACACAGACTAATCTTAGCAATCCCAGTAGCAGCAGGTAGGTCTCTGTGAGTTCAAGGCTTTCTTCCTGTGTGTGGCAAGCTCCAGGCCAAGCAGAGCTACATGATAAAACCCTAGCGCCAAAAAAAAAAAAAAAAAAAAAAAAAAAAGAATTTAAATGAACTTCCAAATTTTATGATATATCTCAGCCAATGTGTTTCTGCATGTTTAAAATTCAGTGATATTATGCTATTTACACTTTTACATTATCTCCTCTCCCCCTCCCCTGTTTCTTACCGCCCTCCTCCCCAAACACTCTTATTCCCTCTGCCATTCCTGAAGCTATCCTGGCCTTTTAGTCATACCTCAAGCTGTACAAGACAGTAGTTTACCAAGAGTAGCCCGCTGCTATCGACACAATCGCCTGCCCGTCGTATGTTGGAAGAACTCAAGAAGTGGTACTCTGCTCCTCCGGTCTGGAGGGTTCCATGGGAAAGGAGTTGTTGGTCTATTCAAATCACAGAACTCCCCTCAAGCCGGTAAGAATTTCTGTACAGCACAACTCTCACTGAAATAGTCCTAAAACTCAGCCAGGCATAATGGTCCAGGCCTGTGGACTCAATTCCTTGGGAGATTGAGGCAGCACCACTTGATCCCAGGAGTTTAGATGCCATAGTGAGACCAGAGAGACAGAGTCTTCCCAGAATTAAAGGGACTAAAACCTGGGCTCCAGCTGCCACTCCCCCCACTTTTTTCACTGTCCACGTGCAGACTACACAAGGTTGGACTTAAGTGAAGACAGCTGCAGGCCTGTGGGACGCCACATTGCACTGCCATCTTACTACTATAGCTCATCTTCTCTTTGGATTTTGATCAATAACAGTTTTGGTTCTAGGCTGCTTTCATTCTGGCAAACAGAATATCTGTCTATTGTTGGAAGTTAGAGTATACCAGTCTTTGGTATTTTTTCTGAAAAGTAATCTATATATATATTTAACAGCTATAGAGATAAAAAGGGGTTTTGTCTTGTGTGGCATGGGGATACACATGAACAGCAACAGTAAACTTGACTAGAATGTAGCTTTCAAGAGGCTTCATACAGAGAATCTTTTAGAAAACTAGGGAAATAGGAAGTGATATTGTCCCTTGTCCTGGGGATATTTTTGAGTATCATAACCAAAGTAGTAAGGTCTTGAGCTATAGTTAGCTGTTTTCAGAGTTTCTGGTTAAACTTTGGCCCACCACAGTATTAGATATGATTTGGGGAGTAGCATTCTTTCCTCTTTAGAATCCAGAGTCTCTGGTCAAGAAGAGCCAAGTGTTTTTTGAGATCTCTATTTTCATCCACTTCCCTCCAGTGTGCCTCCTCATAATGTGCTTGATTGAGGGCATCATGCAGTGCTGTATTTGCCTGGGTTGGCTTTTCTGCAGTACTGCAATTAAAGGAAGTTGATTTTACCAACCTTCTGTTTTAGGGAGTTCTTCCAAGCCAGAGTGGAAGGGTTGAAAGCCTGTGAGCTCAAGAGCATTTGTAAACATATTCTGGTACTGTAGGAAAGTTATTCCACTGTGTTCTGATGTATATTATAGGAATTTAATTTTTATATCCTAGTATGTATTTTATATCTCTAAATAAATATATTTGCTTATGTTTTAATGTTTTTCAAATTGTGATGTGCCTCCTAATTGATGTGATCAGAAAGAATAGTGTCATAGTTAAACAGCACATGACCCTGATAGTTGATGGTGTTGTACAGCAAATAAAAATAATGCT